>WYDI02034681.1:0-123927 GCA_009867235.2 Psittacus erithacus
ACACTAATACTCTTATCACAGAGATCACAAACCGTGCCAGATCCACACAGGGTACAATGACCACACCATATTCTACTTTGACACGAATCATAACTGTGTTTATCACACCTATTACAAAACAGCTGGAGTTACTACACTAAGTACAGACTTTGCAAGTAATGTTGAATTAGGAAATAAAAAAGGGACACTTCTTTAGATGCCCAATAAAATTAGGATAGACATAAACAATTTGAGATTCTGTAAAAACATACTTTGAATTAAAAATAAAACAAAGCAAAAAAATAAAACTAAATAAACCCCAAAACCCGAGAAAACATCACTCTAGAACACATTCACAATGCAGTACCATTTACTGTTGTTGGCAGTAGATCAATGTGTGATGGAAAGGAATAGAATAGACCTTGATTTCCACAGCTTCTGCTTTCCTGGGAAGGACAATTGCTTTCTAGAACAGTTTAGAAAGTTGGTGAAGGTATTCTAAGAATATAGCAGGGCAGGAGTAGAGATAATTCATCCGTTCACAATGTAGTTTGCTGCAACAGACCTTTGATTCTAAAACATTCATTGCATACACACAGCACAGTTTTTTAAGTTTTACTTCACAAGTAAGTATTTACCTAAGAAATCAAGACTGCCTGGGTCTTGTACAGAACCCAAAGGGGAATATTATCACCAGCATATGTGGGAAAAGGTATAACTGTTGCAGGAAAATTACATAACTCTATAACCAGAACAGAAAAACACAGTATAGTAGAATACAAAAACAACACCTAATGATATTATGCTGCTCCAAATTTAGGGTATTTAAGAGTTGCATCTACAAATATCTATCAAAATGATCGGTACTAAATTTTAGGCACTTGAGCATTGTGCATCATGAAAATTATAGGATTGCTGTGCAACACAGGAAAGACATGTACTAGGTGCTGTTCTGATTTAAGCCAAATCTCAAGAAAGAGTGATATATCTTCTGATTAAGGATGAATTAAAGGCTTATGACTAAAAATATGATTGCTTTGTTGAATTGGGGCTGTTTTATATAGGAACATGACTTCCTCTTATTTGAGAATTTTCAGATTTCAGTCAAATTAACTTTGCAGTAAAAACTCCCTGGTCTGAGTTGTGTATAACGTTTTATAACAGTATGCAAAATATAATATTCTGCCATTTTTTAACACCTGATGATTCAAAAGCTGTAATCATCTTTACTTCAAACTTCAGAACAAATTATTTTGAAAGACCACGTATATATGCGTCATAAATTTGATGTTTCAGCACGGAAAGCTGATGAATGAGAGTCATATACTCACCCTCACTTTTAAAATAAATATCAGACTGAATGCTCAGCTTTCTTCTAGATAATGATGATTCATGCTGCTCCAAACAATAATTATACCTACCTAACTGATATAATTTAATCTGGAGAAGCCGCCCTCAATCCAGACTCATTACCCTATACTGCCCTTATACTAACGTTGTGCTGCAAAGGCATATCATAACTGCTATGATTCTGGAAGCCACTTCCTCCAACAGCCTCTGAAAATAAAATAATACCTAGTTAACTTTCTAGAAAAAAAAAAAAAAAAGAAAGAAGCACATCTATTTCAAAAAGACATCATTAAGCTATTCATTGACCCAAATAGTTCACAGAACTACCCCACAGATGACAAATATTACCATTCCTTTTCCCAAATACATGCGAAGAAAAGAAAATGTATATGCTCACTAGATGTACAAGGGAAACAAAATATCAAAGATAGAGAAAATGTGGATAATTTTTTATACATTTCATGCATGAAGATCTTGACTGTAGCCAACAACATCTTTTCTATTCCAACAAGATTATCCTCAGAGATGGCAAAAGTTGATAAAATACCCCAGAACACACTAATGGAATCTGCTGTAGCTCTCTTTAATTAGATGTTATTACTATAGCTATAAAAAAAATACTAACAGCTGCAGGGTTAAATGCCTTCAATAAAAAACTCTGCCATGGTGCAGACTCTTAATAACTTACCCTTCATATCTATGTTTCAAGACAAAGGAGTGGGTGTTGTATGTTTACATTAAATGAGTGAATGACAATCCTGCCACCAGAGAAGAATTTTAAATGAATGATGAATATTTTTCAAGGTGAGAAGAACTGACACAAAAAGGACTATTTTTTTGACTCCATGACAATCCGTATTGCACAATCCTTGTGAGACTGGTAGAATTCTGAGCATTTAAAATTTCATGTTTATCAGTTTGTACTAAATAGCACAGAAGACCAATCTTCATTAGCCTAGTTCTCCACTGCATACCTGGCTGAAGGAGTTTTCATCTACATGCAGAAAACTGGCATTCAGTTGCTCAGCAGATAAAAATAGTCTAGACAAAGATCCACAACATGTGGTCTCATTGCTTCTTATCCTTAACTCATTTTAAAAAACAAGGATCTTCACAGAGTAATATAACGTGCAGTCTGGACATAAATGTTGGGCAAAATTCTGCCTCAAGTTAATTGGAATCCAGACTCTGAAGACTACGTGCTACTAGAAAATAATAATAATAATAATAATAATAATAATAGGTTACCTCTTGTTCTATTCAGCATCATGGTGTTCTTCAACTGTTCCATTTGAAAATAAAAATGTCACTGTGGTGCTCTAAGACTCCACTCAAAAACTGAGGAAGAACGGAATGGCATTTAAAACTATGTTTTCCCTTCAGTTTAGGATCTTGAAAGACAACATTTTGCCCACTTTTTATGTATAAATAGTGAGTTTAAGACAGCCAAAGTGATCCAAAGTGCTCTTCTGCTGGGCTTCAATTACTCTCCTGAATATCTTTCTGACCATAAATCACTGAGATGATGCAAAGAAAAGGAGCACTGAAACAGGAAAAGAAAAATGAGGAAGACAGTGCATGACATGTAAATATGAAGTGCAGAGGATGGTGGAAGGTAGACAGCTGCTATCTATGAAGATGAGGCTTCACAGCTAACTATTCCCTACTCTCCTGATCAGTATCATATGCACGGCCACCAGACTAACTTGGAGCAAATCCAACAAATTAAACTCAGTAAGAGTTCAAAAGAAATTTCATCACTGTCATCCTTGTTTTTCTAAGTATTTGGGGCTATAACTTAAGATTTATTTTATGATTAATGTGCCATGTGTATTAAGGTCAGGAGGTTAAATAATCCTGGTAAGTATATTTCTACTCAGTTATCTCCAATAGAATAGAAAAGGGTGGCATGCATAAAAAACACAGTAAAACATAAAAATAAATAACATTTATTTAAAATAAATTAAATGATAACTAATATATAAACCAGCTTCAATGGTTCTTTGTATTGTCATAAATTTAAATTTTGATGTATTTTCTTCATATCATTATATCTCATCAGAGTGGTCTGACAAGATGACAAACTACCAGTATGAGGACAGTTTTCACTTCAAGTTTATTTCAGTTTTCTTAATTTTAAGATTGCATCCACTTAAAAAGGAAGTATTCTCAGTTAATAATGATAAAATCAAACCCTCAAAAATACCTGCACATTGTTTGTGCTCCAGTGGAAGGCATCATGACATAAAAAAGTCCAAGATATGCACAAAGTTGATATTCAACAGCACATGATACAGTAGTTTTTTGATGCTATCTCCCACAAATCTGCATAAGCCATTAGTAATACCTAAAGATGCATCTGGAAGCTCTCAATTATCAGCTCAGGCATGCAGCTATGTAAACTGCAAAAATTTATCTGGAGAGCAATGCTGAAACGTGGTCAGATTGCTAAAACTGACCAAATGGAAATTAAAATGTGTAGATCTCTAAGGTCTTACAAGTAAAGAGGAATTCCTGTGCTGACATAAGTTGGTTAACTTCCTACATTCAAAGTAAGAACAGATTGCAAGTTCCAGCACTTGGAACCTCAAGATATGCTCTCTGTGACATGGATTACCAATTTTTCTTTCAACCAAAGATTGATAACACCAGACAGATGCCAACAATTCCCATCCAGCATTCAGCTTAAATGGTAAAATCTGACTGTTGACTTCAGCATAAAATATTTTTGTCAGTCTGAAACCTGATTTTCCGTGTACAAGCAAAACTCATATTTGCCACGTTCCTTTAAGCTGATAATTTCGTTGTATAATTGTATCCACACAAAAGCCAGTTATATTCACTTTTCTGTCTTTTTATTTAAAACAAGCAATTTTTTGAGTTTATATGTAAATAATTTCCTTCCCAGTGTTACATGATGTGGAGAAACAATCCAAATCACTTGATAATTGTTACTCTAAGTAATGTATTACTGTGAAAATATAAAAGTTGCAAAGAGTGTAGAATATATCAGAAAGCAATTGAGTCTAAATGCATTCCTGAGACTACTTTGCTGTGCTTGCAGCTGCTTTTTGCATGGAAAAAATACAGGTCTATGAGATACTCTTTAATAACTACTGAAATCATACAGTGTCTTTGATGCTAGTTTTCAACACACAGATAATTTTTTACTCTAAAAAATGTCATGATCCATAGTACCAAGCCAAGATTTCACAGTGAAATAGCAATGCTAAGTTTAATTGGCTCTTTCTCTTTTTTTTTTTTTTTCCTAGAGAATATATATATTACTGCGTAATAACGTGGGAGCTATGGAACCCACTGTGCCAATTACAGAGAAGTTTAAAGGTATCAGAATTATAATAGCATTTGCAAATGTTTAACAGAAAACTCCCTGTCACAAACATGGGTTTAAAAGGGATCATAGAAGTTACAAACCAGCAAGTCTATCTTCCATCCCTGGTGAAATGGGTGCATTTATAATAAACAATAAGATAATTGTTAGAGAAGAACTTGGAAAAAAGTCAGTGTGGTTTCTGTAACACAAAATCCTGCCTCACAAGGGTTTGAAAAGTGTGTCAGTAACAATGTAGACAAAAGCAGTTCAGCGAACACAATACTACACTAAGATACTATTTTTATCCAGTGGCTTCACTGATTATCTAGGGAAGAAAGTGAACATAGAAGATTGCAGATAAAGCTTTTTTTGATAGTCAGTGCTACCCAGAGTTTTCCTGAGTGAACACACAGTCACCAAATTAAGTGAGGGGGTCAATGCACTACAGAACTGGCAATTCATCTAGATAAAAATAATCCAAATCATGCTTACATGTTGAATTTGCCACTAACAGTCTCATCACAGGAAAGATTTTGGGATCATCACTAATGGTTCATTGAAACCATTAAAATTAATTGAAAACTTGACATGCAGTGCATCAAAAAATATACAATAAAATTATTTGTATCATCAAGAAACACGATTAAGAATTAAGATGGAATGTGTCATTTTACTGTAATATAGAACATATGTACATCTACACCTTGTTTTCACAACATTGCTTACAATTACAATGTAGGAGAAAATATCAGTTGAGTGTCAGGACCAGGGGAGATCAACACTTTTTTAGCGTTATCACAGTCTCAGATTCCTCATTATTTTGATGCCTGCAAAATAATATTCAGCTATTCCTTGCCACATGCTTCTGACTAATAGGCTGTGATAAGCTTCTCTTATTTTATCAGACTTTTCATACCAACAAAAAAGAAAAAGGAGAATAAAAATTACTAGATTAGGGAAACATAACCACAAACTCACAACATTAATAGTCCAGCTGGAGTAACTGCAAAACTACTCGTGAAATTTTTTAAAATGCATTCTATTAAGTTGGTTTTTATCTATTCTGATATTTGAAACTGTAATTATGTTTCATTTTATGTGATCAAGTATAACCCATACCCAAAGTCCATATGCAAGAGAGAAAAATCTTGTATTTTTTTTTTATAAAAGTTAAAAAATGATAGTATTTATTCTGATGGTGATTAATGCGCATGCTCATGATTTCATCAAAATACATCTGTTATTCGCTGTAATGTAAGAAAAAAATGCACTTTAAGCCAAGTATTTCATCAAGCCGCCTCTGCCACTAATGTCACCTGATTCTGTACTGCAAAAAATTAGAGTAAAAATGCAGTTTTCTGAGAACTGAATAAAGAATTTTGAAGCATAACAGGTTTTCTTACCCAGAAGTGCTAAAAAGTAGAACAATACCTTGTTATGTAGGTTTTACCCTGCATTACTTAAAAAACAAACAAGCAAACAAACAAAACAATGCCTTATAGGAATGTAAAGCTACCTCTAGAAAAAGTTAATTATAAAAGCATGCATTAAATAATATTAACTTTCATGCAAACATACATCATTCATCAGTTGCAAATGACTTGCAGTTTTCTTAACACAGTTCTTCATACTGTTATGTATAAGAAGTACCTGTCCTAAATGTACAGCAGTTAAGTAGATACCATATGCTGGACTAGCATATTCCTAGGGTAAAAATTTATGGGAAGGAGATTATTCTGACTGAAGTCTTGTTTTGTATTATTGCCGAAAAGACAACATAAGTTAATGTAGTATAATGTAATTGCAATGTAATACGGATTATTTGGGTTGCAAGGAACATCTGTACCCTCATAGAAGACCAGCTTCAAAGTTGGAAACTGATTTGAAGCCTGATCAGGTCACTCATGACCTTTTCTAATTGAGTTCTGAATACCTTCTTCCATTCACTAACTACTATAATTTTAGCTAAAGCATTAAAAAAAAATCCCAGGGCCTGTAACTATGATGAGCCTTATTTGTTGTACTGTAACAACAAATAAGGTTACAATTTCAGGGGATAAAGCTTGCGTCCCCTTGATAGTCATATTACTGGAACCTTTCTTTGTCCTTAACGGTCTATTGTCCTAAAAGATATCAGCTTCATTTGTCAGTTTTGCTTCTTTGTGCTGTGACAGGCACATTCCATAAGTCAGTCTACAGGCAGCTGAAAAGATAAAAGAAACAAACTACTTTACTAATATCATGCCAACAGCAGCTAGTACAATTCTCATTTCCAGTGAGAGAGTACTTCTATGATTTGGCTGAGTTAGAAGTTCATGTCACAAGAGAAAAACCAGCCTACTTTCAGCCCAGCAAAACAATTTGCTTAGATACCCTGGTTAGGTATCTCAAAAGCTGATTTTACTCAGGATTTTATCAGCTACCAATAGAATAGTCACTTTTCTGGTAGTTCGAAGAAATGGAACCAAACAGATTTGAGGTCTCTTTCTCAAACGCAATGAACACTTTCTGCAAAGGTGATACCGCTTTATTTAAAGTGAGTATTTCAATAAATATTACTTCACTATTTCAAACCAGATGTTGGAGGTGATGAGACACAAATATTGGTTTTATCTGTTCAGGTATTAGTGAATTTGTCCACTATTTAGTACCATATACATCCACAGAAACTCTTGATTTATTTTGTGTAAAATTGCACGTGGTAACATCACAAGTACAATTTACATATATATATGCACCTATATCATGATGAGATATAGATGTACACTCCTATACAAACACTTAATATTGTCAAAAACTTCATTGAATAGTTCCTAGTAGGAAATACCAGTGTAGTCCCATTTTAGACACAGATGGGGAATTTCCAATAGCAAAAAATGACTGTGACATGGGCAACAACTACTAATATTGAAGATTGTTTTAAACAGAAGGGAAACCCAGTTATTTAGGCTAGAAGTGTGTGGATGGACTATTTAATCAAGATATTCTTTCCATATGCTTTTATGGTTTTTACATACTCATTCCTTCTGGTTCATTTTAGTTTCATTTTGCTAAAAGTTGCAAATCTAACATGGATTTCTTGGGAAAATTTGTGGCACTAAAGTATAAATATAGGTAGTGTAGATGTTAAACAATTACGGATGTTAATACACATTTTAATGTAGCTTGTACAATGTGCAGGCACATTTCTGAGACCACATTTTTCCTGGACTGCTGTTGCATGTTCAGTGAACTGAATGGTTTCTTGTTTCATTTTCAGCAAAGAAAAATTTTAAATTTAAAGTAAGTTTTGCCAAGATCTGCATTAAGCAAATATCAGTAATTTCAGATGCAAAACCCCTTTTAAACAAGAGATAACTAGAAATTCTTAAATGAAGCATGTGTGTAAATTCTAACATCCTGATGTATCATAATCGAGGCTGTCTCTGCCCTAAAGGAAATTTATGGCTTCCAAGTAGAAGTCAGTACTCTTAGGAGTCTTTTGAAAGGCTACTTTTATACAATGAGTCTCAAAAGAATATACTATGTTCAATGTACAACCACATGCACAGCTCACACCTCAATCCATCTCAAAGTGAGGCAATGTCATTGGAGCTACAACCTCACTTTTGCAGTACTTGCAGCACAGCTACACAGTCATTTTATGACATTCTGGAAGACGGAACTTGTCTCCTTATTCCTGTCCACCCTAAGCTAGGAAACCAAATGGCAATATTTCTTAATTAATTAAAAATAAGTAGGCACAGAAAAATAACAGCTGGTGTAGTTCTTTTAATCAATGATTTCTTTGTAAAGTAAAAGAATATTTTTAAATCCAGTGTCAGGCCAGTGTTTTGAGTGAGACAATTCATGGAAATCAATTCCAACTGAGCTCACACAGCTTAAAAACTAAGGATATGAGAAGGAAAAGAGAACTTGGAATGTCAAACACTGAAGTTATTATTTCCTCTTCCTTTACCTTGCAAATAATATGCTGCTAGACATAAAAAAAATATATACATCAACTCATTATTTTGATTTTGTGTAAGAAAATGCAATTTGTTGATAATGCACTTCACAAAACTGGACTGACAGTAGAAACGTTCAAGTTAAATCAGCTGCAATTAATTTGGTCAGGTATGTTGGAGTTACTGTCATTTTCCTAAAGTTTCACTACTTTTCAACCAAAACTAGTAACTTTATATTGTCTTGAAAAATACAGGGAAAAATGCTACAGGAATTAGAAAAAAGAACTGCCACTATCTTTATTGAATAAAGCTTGTTAAGGAAATTTAAAATGCCCCAATCACTAAAACACATAATTCATCATGGGTACTCAACACTGTTGGAGGACAGGTCATTACATTTTCTTCATCACTATTTCCTAGCAGCAGGAAGGGGTTAGATCTGTTTGTGCCTCCATCATATTGCTGAGTAGTAATTGTGGTTCATAAAAAAACTTAGTTTCTGTCTCAAAGGTGAGGGTATTTTCTTCACCCAGTTGGAGATAATCCATAGTATCTAAAAGCTGAAAACAGCAAGTTTCTTGGACTTGTTTAGACTTCATGTTATTTCTACTGGTAACTTCAGAGGCTGAAAGTTCATCTAGGGCTGGACTAGTAGGTCATGAAATATTTAAAGTCTGTAAGTTTTGTTTTCTTATGAAATTTAATGCTTGCAAACAGCAATGGCACCTAAAAGATTTGTTTAAACGGCAAATCCATTAATGAACAAGCAATGTTCAATGTATGCCTTTACCAATGCAGAAGTGAACTCTCATTAAAAAATTCTTAAGAATAAATAGCATATTCTTAGAGTTTTTTGAGAACTATTTTAGCCTATTATTGTTTTACACTACAAGCTGTCTTCCTTGTGCAACACATAATTCCAGATCTTTGAATTGGGTACAGTTCCAGGGCTAGAGTGAACACCAACCCTATTCATCATTAAGTCTTCCTCCAAATTTCATTCTCTATTTTTGATTGCAGAGGATTTGGCACAAAATTTTGGTTCATAATTAATTTTTCAATGAAATAAGTATTGGTCAAAACAGACCTTCTGAGCAGAAAAGTATGTCTTTCCATGTTGGGTTTTTTTCATGAAAGTAAAAACAAAAGTATATAAAAAATAAAAATAAAGTAGTATTTCAGTGATTAGAAAACAGTACAACCAATATATACTTTGCTTCAACTAGATGTTCTTTATTTTTGGTTTTAATTTAGGAGACAGCTTAAATCACTGGTAAAAACCCAGCATTTGTTCAATGGTTTACTCAGCAAGATCAATTGCAGTACTGTGGCCAGGTGGGACACAATAGCTTAGACAGGTTTTTTTGGCATTATGGCTAGTTGATAACCATATAAAGCTCAGCTGGTGTCAAAGTATGCTCCACCCAGGACTCATTCTGACTTATTTTGCCATGTGCAGCTTATTTCTACATGAAATACGTATGGCCAAGGTGGCAGGTTGAGATATAAATAAATTAAGATATTTAACAGGATGCCTAACCACTGGATTCAGATTCTCATGGAATATTTTATCTTCTATCATGTAAGTCTCCTGCTGCAGAACAGAGCTCAGCAGATAGATTTGGGTTATTTGCAAGATTACAGAAAAGTCAGATTGAATGTCATGAGAAACACTGGCCAAGAAATAAATAATAGTCCCAACCTGAGGCAAATGGGCACTCTACACAATATAAAGTTACAGTGGACACTGTTCTCAATGTACACAAGCATTTGTTTTGATTCTCACAAAGTAATTCGATGAAGGAGATATCTCTATATGAGGTGGAATAAGGTTCTGAATAAGGAAGAATGGAAAAGTACCTGAGGTTACTACTTTTGCCACATAAACATTACTTCCATACACAGTTTTTCTCCTGCTTTTTAAAGTCCTTTCTGTCACTAAATGTCTTTTTAAGAAAGAAATTACAAGACACTGTGTGTGATCACTATTAGTCATTGAAATTCAGTAGGCAATACCAGGGTAAGATCAAAATACTAAATGACATTTAGAACATACAATTTCCATTCTTATTATTCAGCATTTGTGTTCCATATAAATTCAGATCCTGATTGGCTACAGTGTACAGTCACATACTGAGCAGTAAAAGAATACTTATTTGTTTGATGATTTCATGACCCGAAGAGCAAAGCAATAAAAAGAAATAAAGTCAATGCAATTTAATTCTTTTACTACAGATGTTCCCATGTTTTTCCCTGAACTTTTTTCAAAAGCACAATGATGTCTCTAAAAATATCATTCTAAACATAAAAAAATCAAACAGTGGAACAAACGGATACCAGCACTCACTTGCACTTGCCTATCACAGGCACATAATAAGCAGATAAAGAGTGATTGCATACTCAAAATACAAGAATGGTAGGCATTATTACTAGTGCCCTTTATTTTTCATGGAGGACTTTAAAATCACAGCCTCTGTACTCAAACTATAGGAATTAGGTTTGTGGGGTTTTAAATCCAGGGCCTGTAAATTTGTGAAGATCTTACTATACTTGAAATGATGTCCACAATTTCATTTGTTGCTAAGTAACTAGCTTTGTGTGCAACAAAGGATGCAGAGACCATTGAAGAGAAATCATATAGGACTTACAGCTACTTAATAAGGTTATTTAGAGTGACTGAGACAATAATATTGGTAAGAAAAACTGGAGGTAAAGCAGTCACATACAAGAAAACAGAGCCAGACAGAGGACCCACCTAGCCCTCTATTCTCTTAACAGCGCCCAGGATGGAAACCCTTGGTAAGAGCATAGGAATAGAATGAGCATATAGTAATACCACTGTAAGCTTTTCCACCTTCCATCAGCCTGAAATGTATGGACCTCAGGAGCCAGAAGATAGTATCCTGGAATGCAGTGGTTTTTAGCGACTTTTTCCCAGCGAATTTGTCAAGATTCCATCTGAACTCATATAACCTTAAACAATCCAACTTCTTAAAAAAAATGCAACATTGCAGCCCAAGTCCACAATCTGTAACTGTTTCTATTTTGTTTCAATATGCCACATGATAACAATGTCTCTACTCCTTATTTTAGAAGAGGAATTGATCAATATTGATCAAAATTGATCAAAATTCCATTTTACCTTCTCTATTTCACTTAGGGTTTCACTGAGTTAGTCCTTTCTGTATTATAGTACTCATTGCAAAGAAAGAAGCAATAAACACCATCCTTCATTGGTTTCAGATTCACACAAAACTAGTGTGGAAAGCTAGCTGCATTTGAAATTATCTACCTTTCTGGTCAGTAACTTGCAGACCCAAACAAGAAAGTGTTGTTGCATTTTCCCTTGCCTGCGCCAAATCTCTCTCACTCCTCACAGATTAAAGGTAATCAAGTTCCTAGTTTTGTCAATTTAATTCTTTATGTGACTGTGTTCTAAATTGTGTCTGTTAAATACTCAGATGTTTTAAAGCCTCCAAAACCAGGTTTCTTTTTCTGTTGTTTACTCTTTCCAAGTGTGGATGCTTAGACAACTGAAATTACAGTAGATGTGGAGAGGAAAAGCAGATGGGATGAGAAGAAGAAAGGACAAAGCTGAAAATGAGAAAAGGTATGATTGAGGGAAGAACAGAGCTGAAAATTGGAAAGCGTATAACCTTTAAGCTAGATCTGCAATGAACACATCACTAAATTGTTGTGTAAAGGGTTTTGGGCTAGGCCAAACATCCTGGGATTGGCCAGAACATTCTGGGCTCAAACATCCTGGAATTGGCCACAGCCTCCTGGGCTGGGCCTGAACATAGAGGGGAGTGGCCACCCAAAGGGTAACACATAGTGGCCAGTCAGAGGGTGGCGATGTTCAAATACAGCCAATTCTGTTAGTAGCACGAGAACAAAAGGTGTAGTCTATATAAACCATGGAACTGACCAGAAGGGGCGGATAGCAAAGAGATCTCCAACAGTAAAGAAGTTTTTGGCATGGAACTCTACGGGAGTCTATGTGTTTAATCTCCACACTAAATAAACAATATTGTGGAATTCCAAGGTCTCTTATTGACAGCAGGAAAAATGATGCCTATAATAGTAAAGAACTATGCTTATGCAGTAACATGTACATATATACAATTAGAAGCTAATTCTGCTAATGAGTTCATCAAGAATTGGCACATCAGGGAATGGCTGCATCCACAAAAGATGAGCTAAGTGTAGACCACTAAAGAAATCTACTTTTATTGTTTCAAAGAAGTTGTTGCAATGTTTTCATTTTTCTCTGCTTTGTAATTGTACTTGTCTAAGCCACTAAATTCAAACTGACTGAGGAAAACAAAAGAAACCATACAATGAGATGTCTATTCAGTATTTACACGTCAATTTATAAAAATACACTTATCAATTCTCTAGGCATATACATCAATTTTGAAACCATACAAACTTTATGACTCCTAATTTGGATTTTTAAAGATGATTCAAAATTAAAGGTTACTCTTGAGTCACAATTGAAATTCTTATCTGATGCTATCTAGCAGGCAAAACTGAGCCATATAAGTGTTTATACTGATACAACAAAGTACTTCATCAGATTTTTGGATGTGAGGGCGATCTGGCTGCGACCCCATTGATTGCCAGGGTTGATACAGCTGATCTGGCTGGCTAGGCGGGTGTCCCCTTCCTCCCTCACCACTCCACCTGAGTCCCTCCTGAAGCTGCGCGCTCCGTCGAAGAGGACAATCTTCCCTGATACAGGTGGCACCGTTCATCGGTCATGGATATATGGTAGCTGCGCTCCCCTGCTAGAACCTCCAAACAAGCTCAAGGTCCAGTTGTAGGAGAACATAGGGTAGTCAAGCTTCCAAGACTGCAGACACATCCAAGTGAGGCGCCGCACTTGGCAGTCTGCCATTCTTTTTTTTTATTTTTTTTTAGGTCCTACCCCTGGATGGGAGCAATCCCAGGCACAGCTACAGGTTGGGCAGAGACGGGATTCAGAGCAGCCCTGTGGAGAAGGACTTGAGGGTGTTGGTTGATGAGAAAATGAACACGAGCCAGCTTCAGTATGTGCTCGCAGCCCAGAAAGCCAACCACATCCTGGGCTGCATCAAAAGGTGTGTGACCAGCAGGTCGAAGGAGGTGATCCTGCCCCTCTACTCTGCTCCTGCGAGACCTCACTTGGAGAACTGTGTGCAGTTCTGGTGTCCTCAACATAAAAAGGACACGGAACTGTTGGAACAAGTCCAGGGGAGGCCACAAGGATGATCAGGGGGCTGAAGCACCTCCCACATGAAGATAGGCTGAGAAAGTGGGCCTGTTCAGCTTGCAGAAGAGAAGGCTGCATGGTGGCCTCATAGCAGCTTTCCAGTATCTGAAGGGGGTTTATAAGAGCGCTGGGGATGGACTCTTCATTAGGGACTGTAATGATAGGACAAGGGGTAACGGGTTAAAACTTAAACAGAGGAAGTTTAGATTGGATATAAGGAAGAAGTTCTTTACTGTGAGGGTGTGAGGCACTGGAATGGGTTGCCCAAGGAAGTTGTGAATGCTTCATCCCTGGCGGTGTAAAGACCAGGTTGGACAGAGCCTTGGGTGGTATGGTTTAGTGCCAGGTGTCCCTGCCCATGGCAGGGGGGTTGGAACTAGATGATCTTAAGGTCCTTTCCAACCCTAACTATTCTATGATTCTGTGATTCTATGACTGAACCCTGTGGGGAAGACTATAACTGTTTAACAAAGTATTCCATGGATTTTCTCAGAAAATATACAAAAAGTGCATTTTTAAATACAGTCTTTTGAATCGTTTTGGAAATATTTCTTTGGGGTTCTCATTTCAAATAATTTTATTATATCAAGCAATAAGAAGTCTGTGTTAGTTTTAAAAATTACATGATTGGCTAAACAAATAGTTTATGTCTGTATCACAGTGTCTAAAAATATTAATGTTACTTGATACAACTAGTAAAAATCTGGAGCAGCAATCAGCATTCGCTTAGTTGCTATATTTCTGGGGTTTTCATCTATATGTCCTATATCAGATAATCTGTATTCCATTTTTCCTTAGATAAGGTTTGAGGAAGAAATTCTTCACTATGAGTGTGGTAAGGCACTGGAACAGGCTGCCCAGAGAAGATGCGACTGTCCCATCTCTGGCAGTGTTCAAGGCCAGGTTGGATGGAGTTTGGAGCAGCCTGGTCTAGTGGAAGGTGTGGCTGTCTATGGCAGGAGGTTGGAACTGGGTGAGCTTTAAGGTCCCCTCCAACCCAAACCACTCTGGATGGGATTCTGTGATGAAAAGTAGTATCCTTTAAAATAAATCTTTAGATATCATTAGATATATTAAGAAACTGATGCAGGAGGACAAGTAGGAGAAAGGGAACAAGGTTGAGATGAAACATTGTTGAAAGTCATTATGATAAACTTGTATTATCTCAGTTCAATGTAATACCTAAATTCAAAATACTGATTATAGGCCTCACTTCTGATTAATTACAGGTTAAAGTTTGTTAAAAAGCAGGTTGTAACAAGCACCATTCGGTCACTTTTCTGCAAAACTTTCAGTTTGTAAAATAATAAGTTAAAACCATCAAATATTTTATAAGGAAACTAAAAATTTCACCTTTCTTTTTCTTTTTTTTTTTTTTTCCAATTTTAGAAAATATAACAGTAATATGTTTCTTGTATAGAATTAATAACCATGTTATTTACTATCCACTGTAAGTATTTATCTGCTGAGGATGAATTCACAGAGTATTCCAAAATACAGAAAAGAAAAAAAGCCTCCAAAACCTCTGTTTTCTTCCAGATATATCCTCCTAAATTTTTACAAAACAACCAGGTTTAAATTCATTTTATGTTCAGTCATACCCACATAGCTCTAGTAATTCTATTCCATGTAATGTAAGGAACAATCAAGGGTCAATTCCCTGCTCCTTGAATTCCAAGGCAATTTCCTGACAAGGTTAAATATTTCTGAATTTCTGTTGCACATAATAAGGTCTCTGCACCCCCACATGACACACAATCCTGACAGTTAAAACACAGCTCTCTTTTCTATGGAATTCAAAGAATCATTGCTTGGAATCTTTCCTGCCATACTAATCCTTCACAGCTGCCATTGCTCAATTTTAAATAAGAGTATATTTTTTACCACTTTGCCAGAGTAGATCACACTGTAGCAGAGCTAAACGGGACACATTTATTTATCATATTGTGATTGCACTAGAAGAATGACAATGATATTCTCTGCAGTAAAGCAAAATTGAGACATTCTTGAAAGTGACAGGCAGACATGGATGGAGCCAGTTGTGTTCTGAAGATTTCATTCTGAATTTCAGACTTCTTTATAATTAGAGCAAACATTCCATTAGTGAGAGATTTATATTTCAGTCAAATAGCAGTAGGTTTAATAAGATCTGGGACAAGAAATGTACATTACTTGTGCCCACAAGTACTCTGGAGTAGAGTTCTCCTCACAGAATTATTGTATAAGAGCTCTATAATTGGTCACATTTTTTTGAAGCCTAACTTCCACTTTTAAGTGAGAGGAAACTATTTATTCATCTCATAAGCAAGTGTCTTGATTTAACTCAGGTAGGTAGCACATATTTAAATATTTTATAAAATCCTTATTTTAAGTTATCTCTGTTGCAAAAGGATTTTTGACCATGCTATCCACTACATTTGCTTTACAGCTAATACCACATAGCACTAAAATATTCAGGCAATATCTGGTTTATTAGGAAAGTAAATAACACTTTCAGTCAAATTATAGGGAGTCAGATTTCACTGAGGGTCTTCTTGACACACTATCTGATTGCTGCAACATTGAAAAAAATCTCGCTATTCTCCCATTTCATGAGACTCACGCAAGAGGATGGTGGATTGGTATAACAGTTGGAAACTATGGAACAGGTTGACGCTAACAGCATGAAATAGACCCTTAGCAGTTTTGCCAGAACTGGATTTTCACCACTGCATTTTGGACAGTGTTTTTTCCCACATGAAATGTTTAACTTCATTGCTGATACTGGTTTTCAAACATTTTCAAAGCATTTCATAGATGGCCAAATGAAGAGCGTTCACCTAAAATGTGATGCACACCTTCTGAATCTCTTCCACCCAATTCCACTTCCACTTAATTGGTCACAGTGAAGAATGACAGAGACTACTGATGAGAATATCAAGTCCTGGAACACTATCTCCAACATCCTACACTCATTGTTCAAGCAGTGGAAGTTCCCTACGTACAGAATCTTTATGCCTTTACTTGGTAGACAAACTTTCTCTGCAGGTCAGTTTACAAAACAGGAGACGAATGTTTATGTATGCACAAATATTGTTTCTTCCAACTTCTCACTCTTCTTCTGTCAGTTTGAGGCTTTCCAAGTTGTGGAGGAAGAGTAACAGAACTTCTAGATTTTTAACATGACTTGACATGAGACTCCTTTCAGAATTTTTATGTGGAAATTTTCAAAATGCAGTGTCTAATATTAGTGACATGCCAGCACTGTAATGTATTTTGTGGATTTGTGGATTTATGAGGGAGAAAACGTGGGGAAAAATGCTTTATCTCCTTACATTATATTCAGCTGCCACAGAACATGCTTATGCCTACCACAAGTCACAGATTATCAACTGAGCATTTCACAATATGCGTATTAGACTGCATCTGCCTTTGATCAGAGCATGGGAAGAATTCAGCCTGCAATAAAATTAGATGTATATGCACACGCTATGTTCTGTTTCTTTCATTAATAGAAATCAAACTAAAATTTCACTTTCTGTGAAGTTTCATCCCTAGTTTATACCTGCAGCAAATTAATGGGACTTGTTTACTCCACATACATACACACCAGTTCCTAAAGAAACTGAAAATTAACTAAGGAAAATCAGGTGATAATGAAGTGAATCAGCTTTATATGAAATACATGAAATAGGGACACAACTCAAACTGTGAACACCAAATACCAGATATTTACAGAAAATATTGGTGGCATTGTTAGAATCCATTCATTTAGCTATTTTCCAAATTTTCATTAACCCATTTGTTGCCCAATCTAATCTTATTACATGTGGGTAGGAGACTTCACATTTTAATATTTTTTATTTATAATGCAAATAACCTGTCAAGTCTATATCATCCTAACATCAGGCAAACACTGAAGAGCTGAGAGAATAAATTACTGTATTGGTAAGAGTAATATTAGTCCATCATTTGATGTGAAAGACAAAGAATGACAGAGAGCTGCAGAACAGATGTATTTTCTCTGCCACATTTTTGATACTGTCACTTCCTTTCAGTTTGGTAAATGCTGCACGGTGAAAGATCTATTTGTCTACCACTGTGGTTGTTGAAAAGAAACATTTTGATGAAAATATCAAATATCTGAAAGGGGCCTACAAGGATGCCAAAGAGGGACTCTTTGTCAGGGACTGTAGTAGCAGGACAAGGGCAATGAGTTCAAATTTAAACAGGAGAAGTTCAGGCTAGATATAAGGAGGAAGTTCTTTACAGTGAGGGCGGTGAGGCACTGGCACAGGTGGCGAATGCTTCATCCCTAGAAGTGTTCAAGGCCAGGCTGGACAGAGCCTTGGGTGGCATAGTCTAGGCTGAGGCCTCCCTGACCATGGCAGGAGTTTGGGTCCTTTCCAACCCAAACCATTCTATTGTTCTATGATTCTATGAAAACAGATCGTTGGGTAAGGTTTTTTCTAACTTCTGACCACTTTGTTGTTGAGTAGATGACCAATACAGGACATAGATGGATTAGTGTTGGATGGATACAATATGGTTGCCTAGAGAGGAAGCTATTGGAACATAGGGTATTTGTTGAATGATGTTATTTCACTTTTCATCACAAACAAAAAATAAAATTAAAAAAAAAAACAACAAAATAAAACAAACAAAAACCAACCAACCAACCAAAACAAAACAAAACCTTATTTAAAAAGTTCTGTGATCTAAAATAAACATATTCTGTGTGTGTATGAACTACAGTTTAATAGGTGAAACAATGTTCACCTATAGAACATTATAGGTGAATCTGAATCCCTATAATCATATAATCTGATTGTGAAAGCAGAATAGAAATAACTTTCAATGTTTTCCTTTGGTTTATAGTGTATTACTTCTGTATATGCAGAACAACTCTTATATACATGCACAATATTTTTTTTACAATGTAGCATAAAGGTGACAAGTTCTTTTTCATAATAATAAACCTGAATGAGTAAATAGTAGCAGAAATTTTTTTAGCTCTAGTCATAAGAAATTTTATATGTCTTGTTGCAATATTCAAAAAGTCTTAAAATGGCCTTCCTCTAATTAAAGTCACTGGTAAGACTCCATCATCTGAAGAAGAAATTACATAATTTTTCAGTAAAATAAGTATCGGTCAAAACAGACCTTCTAAGCAGAAAGGTATGTATTCAAAGGGTGGTAGCAAAATATGAGGACTTTTGCAGCTGAAAAGTTACAGAAAAGTAAAAAAAAATCACCCACTGGAAGTAAATCAGAGATTTCATTTCCATCCAAAAGGTAGACAAACAAAAAAACAAAACAAAAACAAAAACAAAACAAACAAAAATGTTGAAGCTATAATGTTTCCAGGGTGAAATCTCAGCTTCATTAAAATAAATGTCAAAAATCCTTTTGTTTCCTTTTCATTCGGTTTCAGGATTAAATTATTTTTGCCTTGTAAACTTCACTAACTTGTCCTGTATCCTTGGGAGAGGTCCTTATAACTATAGGCAAGGTCAATTCTTTATTCATTTACTCTGAAGCTTTCAATAAACAAAAAAAAAAAAAATAAAATAAAATAAATAAAAAAAAGAGAGAGATTTGGTAGCCAGAGTGCTGAGGAAAGAAAAGACCTTTAATATCATTGAGTCTAACCATAAAACTTCATCGATGAAGCTTCATCCTTAGGCATATGTTTACCCATGTTTTGCCATGTGAGGATGCCAGTATAGACAGCACTAGTTCTTTAAAACCACAACATATGTACCTGCTTATTTTTAGTTATTACTTTTTTAGTTTCCTGAGGTAAGGGGAAAATTTAACCCAGAACTTTATGTATGCTCATTGTCCTGGGTTCAGCAGTAGCAGTCATTTTTCTCCTTCTTAGTACCTAGTGCAGTGCTGTGTTTCTGACTTTTGGCCTGGGAACAGCGCTGATAACACCGATGTTTCTAGCTACTGCTTAGAATGTTTACACTGACCAAGGACTTTCTGAGTCTCATGCTTTGCCCTGGGAGGAGGGGAAGCCGGGAGGAAGCAGAGACAGGACACCTGACCCAAACTAGCCAAAGAGGTATTCCATATTACAGCACGTCATGTCCAGGATGTAAAATTGGGAGCTACCCAGAAGGGCTAGCTCTCTCGCTGCTCGATCGGCGAGTGGTGAGCGATTGTATTCTCTTCCCTTGTTATTTCCCTTATTATTATTACTGGTGGTAGCAGTAGTGATTTGTGTTATACCTTAGTTACCAGGCTGTTCTTATCTCAGCTGGTGGGAGTTGCATTCTTTCCATTCACCTCCCCATCCCTTCGGGATTGAAGAGGGGGGAGGACAGCCTGGGGGGGGGAACGAGCAGGCTACGTGGTTTTCTAATTTATGACTAAGCTTAAACCACGACACTCATGATTTTTGAATAATAAACACAGCACAGAACATTGATTGGTGCTGATATAATAATTATCACATTTCTATCAGGGCAAATATTTCATAGTCACATCTACTTTCAGTTTATTTTGTCTGCTTATTTAGCAATTGTCATGGTTTAACCGCAGCCAGTAACTAAGTACCAGGCAGGCACTTGCTCAACCCCCCTTCACCTTTCCTTCAGGCTGGATGGGGAGGAGAATTGGAAGAATGTAAAACCCACGGGTTGAGATAAAAAGAGTTTAAAAACTAAAATAACGTACAATGCTACTACTAATACTAATAATAATAATAAAGGAAATAATATAGAACAAAAGGGGAAAGGAAAAACAACAAACACCATTGAGGCACAGTACAATTGCTTACCACCCACTGGCTGATACCCAGCAGCAATCAGTCCCTTCTGGGTGACTCCTCCCAGTTTCCATACTGTGCGTGATGTGCTGTGGTATGGAATACCCCTTTGGCTAGCTCAGGTAAGGTGTCCTGACTCAGCTCCCTCCTGGCTTCTTGTGTCTCTTCTCACTGACAGAGCATGACAGACTGAACAGTCCTTGATCAGGGCAAGTGCTACTGAGCAACAACTAAAACATGGGTGTATTACCAGCATTGTTCTCAGACTAAAGCCAAAACACAGCACTGCACCAGCTATTGCAAGGAAATTAATTCTATTCCAGCTGAAACCAGGACATCATCACACATTGTTGCTCTGTAAATTAAAATTACAGCCAAAGCCACACTAGCTGTCAGCTGGCTACCATCTGAGATGTCACTGTCTGTTTTACAGCTGGGTATAGCTAGGTCAGCACCACTTAGCAACAACTAAACCATCAGTGTGTTATCAGCATTATTCTCAGACTAAAGCAAAAACTCAGCACACAGCCAGCTACTAGGATAAAAAATAATTCTGTCCTACCTGAAACCACAAGAGTAACTTACCAAACTTCATGAGCCCTGTGTCTTCTTGACAATCAGAGAATCAGAATCATAGAATAGTTAGGGTTGGAAAGCACCTTAAGATCATGTATTCCAACTCCCATGCTACAGGCAGGGACACCATACACTAGATCATGTCACCCAGGACTTCATACAGCCTGGCCTTGAACACTGCCAGGGATGAAGCATTCACAGCTTCCTTGGACAACCTGTTCCAGTGTCTCACCACCTACCTAGTTGTTTTTCATGTGCCTTAGCACACTTTCAGGAGAATCTGCTCCAAGACTTTGCCAGCCACAGAGGTGAGACTGACTGGTCTGTAATTTCCTGCGTTATCCATTTTCCCCTTCTTGAAAATGGGGTTTATATTACCATTTTTCCAGTCATTGGGAACTTCACCTGACTGCCATGATTTTTCAAATATGATGGACAGTGGCTTAGCAACTTCATTTGCCAGCTCCTTCAGGACCCGTGGATGGATTTCGTCAGGTCCCATGGACTTGTGCATGTTCAGGTTCTTAAGATGGTCTCGAACCAGATTCTCTCCTACAGCGGGCCTAAGGTCTTGATTCTCACAGTCCCTGTGTCTGCCTTCCAAGACTTGGGCAGTGTGCTTAGAGCACTTGCCAGTGAAGACTGAGGCAAAGAAGTCATGGGCTTATTGTAATAAGCAATACTTAGCTTTTTGCTTTGCAGTTATTCACTCAAGAATGGGATCACTGAGAGGGAAATGAGAAGCAATAACAATATTCCTCCTGTTTCTGAAATCATTTTGTGGAGAGCAGAAAGGAAACCATATGCACCAGTGCAGACTGGGGACCAATCAGCTGGAAAGCTGCTTTGGAGAGAAGGCTTTAATCTAATCTAACTAATCAGTTAACCCAATTTAGTTATGCAACAGTAATAACTGCATGCTCCCAGAGAGTCTTGGAAATAGATAAACATAACTGAGTGTTTATATCAGTTTTCTGACAGAAAACATAGGCTAATATATGATCTACAAGTCAGAAAAAGTTTGAATATCCAAAAAAAAAAAAAAAAAAAAAAAGAGACATAATGAACGTTGTTGCACACCTTTCTTCAGCTTCTGTGGGAAACTAAATTTCAAATTCCATCTTCCAAAGAGTAAAGTTTCCAAATAAATAGATAAATGAATCAGTTATTCTGACTTTATTTTTTCCTCAATATTTAACAGGAATAAAATGATACTCCAGATTCTGGGATGTGTTTTAGGCTTCATTGTGAGATGAAATTAACACTTGCAAACATTAATTTTTAGGTTTGTCTTTAGTCTATTAGTGTCACACTAGAAGAAATGTGGAATTAAATTTGACCCAGTGTACTTGAAATAGTCTGCATTTCTGTGGATTACTTTTGTATTTGTTTTGGATGAAAAAGTAAATAATTGTATAGAAATGCAATTAATCTGGCCCAGGAATAAACTATAATGGAAAAACACTTGCAAGTAAAAACACTGCCTGAGTAAAACAGAAATTAAAGCAAGGGGATTATTCAACTACTAACAATTGAAAAAGACTTTGAAGTAGCAGGTAGACAGCAGAACCAGAAGATAGAACAGAAAGTGAAGTAAAACTGGCTGTTGTTCATCAAATCAGGATGATTGTGCTAAACAAAAAACAGTGGAAATTACTGCATTTCAACGGAGAAAGAAAGCTGAATTCTCTTGGTTATATAATTGTACATGGCCTGTAAGGCTGGGTATGTAAGAAAATTGAGCTGCAATTAACATAACTTCTGTGGGAGACTCCTATGGGGAAGGTTTGCAACAGAAATAAAAGCCCTCAAAACTGCTCCATGTATTAAACTGAGGCTGCCAAGCTGATGAACCAAAGTTTTTTTTTGTTCATCGACAAAATACTTCGCAGAACAAATTAGTCCAAATGTCCCTTACAGGTAAAACACTTTGCACATGCAGGCAAGATTTCATAAAAAATATTGCAGAGGAGCATGGAATTATAGCACCTGTAGCACAAGAGAATGCCATACAAGAAACCAGCGTGAGCACAGCCATGATACTTGCACTACTATTTCACGCTCCCAAACACATCACAGTTTGTCTGCATGTCATACTGCTCTTGGACACTGAAGATGGACCCTCTGAACTAACAGAAACCACACTGCACACTTTTGAGGAGACACCCTTGAAACTGGAATTGATCATTTTAGTACTATCCACATGTTCTTTGTGGAACACAGTCCTTCTTGATACCATACTTCCAGCTGGAAGAATGATTTACTGTTATTCACTCTTGGGTGGCCCATGTCCGTGGCAGTCTGCAAAGTCACCCTATAATAAACCACGTCTCCAAACAGACACAGTAGAAATTATACATGCTGTTGTGGGCAGGGAAGCCAGGGTGAAGATTGAGGTTTTCAGTAACTAGAAAGTACAGTTTTCCTTCACCTTCAGTCGGTGCAAGGGCACAGTAAATAACAACCTCCCAAGACATTCAGTTTGCTGAGGAGCTTGTGGACATGGTACATTTCATTATCTGGTTTTTTAATTACATCTTATTTTCTCCCCCAGACCTGTTGAAGAGAAGTGAAATTGTGGCTGGTTGAGGATCTGGCAGCCAATCAAAGTCAACCCACCAGAGCCTTGTGTGTGTGTGCCTGTCTGTGCACGTGTGTGCATGCCTGTGCCAACTGGGAATGCATGCTCAGCTTCAGTTCCACTTGTACTTGGAGGCATGAAGCTGCAGCAGCTTTGTCTTAGTCTGACTGCCAGATTTTCCCCTCCTAATCTAATTCAGCAGTGAAACAATTAATGCACTTCCATGCTGGGATTATCACTAATAAGAAGTAATAAAACAAAAATGGGTTTATATTTTTAAAGTTAACACAGACAGCTGTAGGCTTTACCTTTCCATCATAGTTTTTCTCTTGGAGGTCCTATTTTATAAATTTTAATCCTTCTTCCTCAAAGTTATGATTGGAATTGAATTCCTGAGCATGTTCCAAGTGACATTTATTGCACTTTTCTTAAAAATGCTGACAATCAAATTCTAAACTGAAAGTCTTTTTGTTTACCAAGGGAATACTGCCAGTCTGATTTTGGCTGAGAATTACAGGTGAAGTTTGATTCCCAACCCAATTATAATGCATAACAATCTTTGCAGCACTATTTCAACTTGACAAAAGAACAGCCTTGCTAGAACTTGACATTCAAATCAAATAATTTATGATTGATGGAAAAAATCAACAGGAGAATTGAACAACAAAGAATGCTCTATGCCAATTCCATAACAAATGTGTTTGTGAATAATGTTTTATAACACTGCTAGGGAGGACTGCTAGTCTGTATCAATGAAGTAAACTAACAGGAGGGCTTTGGCGAGAAGAGTGATTAATGATAAAAGTGCCACTGTCTAACACAGCAATGCAGCATCTAACTTACTTTGGCTTTGGTACAATTTTCATGCAAGTTGAAGTTAACAGACTTCTCCACATATTGCCGTCTTGCTCTTTCAAATAAAGGAAATCAAAGTAATTCCCAAAAATCAGAAAAACTCTGATAAATGTGCTTGTTAAAAACAGATCATTTAAGTACTTCTGAATTTATGCATAGATTCTATTGAATACTGCTGGCATTTTTTATCCAGTTAAACACAAATTTTTTAGCATATTATTACTTTGGCATAAATGTAATATTCTGTATGCACTTCTTAAATATCTTAAATGGTTTCTGATTTTTTTAAGAAAAAATAATTAGAAGGAAACAACCTTGTTTGGTTTGATTTCTACACACCCACAAATAAACACTTACTAAATGTCTCACAACTTGCATCTTCCAAAAATTCATTAGTTTTCTTAAGATTGAAGGTCTCCTTGGTCCTGGCAGTGGGAAAATGTACTGTCTTCACTTCCTTAGTTTGTTCTACCATAAGGTATGCAACATTTATTATATAAGGGAATATAAGAATTTTAAGTCCCAACTGACCCATTACATGTCAAGAACAAGCAATAACTTTTTTACGTTTTTTAAGTCCAAACAGACATAAACTTAAAAAATTACGACCATTTGCACTAAACAGAAAGAAGAAAGAAACCCTTATTGGGTAAATTCTTTAACTCAAAACTGAACTGGTAGTATCTTCACCTGCAGGGACACACATAAATAAAGCTTAAAGCAAATCCAGCTGCAGATACACACTACCAGCCCTTTTATTAAGCAATAATTAAGGAGATGTATATATTTCGAATGATATACTATTAACTATTAGGAGACTGATCTCATGATTGGTTTTTTTTTTTACATGATGCATTTACAAGACAACACATGACATGCCAGATATTCAAGAGATTTAGAAAGGTCAGTGCAAAAGGCTACTATAGATTCTTTCAAAATTATTAGAAAGCTTTCTATTAGATTGAAATGCTATATACTAGAACCAGCCAATGGATATATCTTCCTCTAATGTGAGAAAGTCTGGAATAAATGTCAGAAGATAAGTGAGGAAGGGAAGAAAGAGCACCATATTTTCATACCAACGTCCTTTTCTGTCCTTTATAAAATTCCTTCCTCTCCCCAGCACTTGATAGTATTTTGCACTGTCCACACTTGAATATATCTAATTTTCCCTTTCAGTATACTAAAGTGATAAAATTCTTTTCAACACCAAGTAGTAAGAAACATACTGTTGAACTGGTTTAAGTAGCGATCACCTAATATAAGTGTGACCCCATAATCTCAGCCATTTGTTTCAGCACAAACATTTTTAACTCTGATCAAAATTTAATATTTTATGGCAGACATCAAATTTTTCAGTGTAGCAAATACATTCATGGGTATGAAGAAAAATAACAAAAATAACACAGGTAACTTCCATTACCCTGTTCAGTGTGTAGTAACAGTGAAGATTCCCATTCTGACACTAGTTTCAAGAAGCATTTACTTTGTTTAACTATTTCTTTCATAACCACACTCATCTAGTAATTTGAAATATTCAGCTGATAATCTCATTTACAGATCTGAAAAATGTAACAGTGATCTGAGCACTATTGGATCAAAAACACCCAAAAACCAGATCAAGTAACTAAACCCTTGAAATTTTTTCTGAGGCCTTATTATCTCTGCCAGGAGACCTCCCCACACATCCAGACATAAATATGGTGTTTACTGTGGTTTGTGTTCCTTTAAATCTCAGAACGAGAATATAGGGTACTTTGTTAGCCTTCTCCAAAGCTAAGGTGATTCTAAGGAAATATTCCTACAAACCAGACCTTTAGATGCTGACAGAGATACAGACATTGAGGTGGACTGAGCACTGAGCAGCCGGAGTATATCCTAAGCACTTCCCAAAACGGGGAGGAGTGGCTGATATTACCTGATACATGATGATGTGCCAGGCATATGCATCAGGCTGACACATGGCTGTGTTGCCATCCAGAGGGACCTTGGCAGGCTGGAGAAATAAATGGCCTGATTAGAACCTCACACAGGTCAACAAGGGGAAGTGCAAATGTCCTGCATTGGAATAGGGAGTGGAGAAACCCTAGCACCAGCATATCCTGAGGTTGACTGACTGGAAAGTAATTTGGGAGAAAAGGATCTGGGATCCTGAAGGATACTAAATTGTACACAAGCCAGCAGTGTGTGCTTTTGACAAAAAAACAGCTAATGGTATCCTGGGCTTCAGGAGGCATGGGACTAATGTATGTGTCCAAATACTTCATGGGAGGGTGTAAAGAAGAGGCAACCTTTCCGGTGGTACCCAGCGACAAGTGTCTGGGGAGAAGCCACTGACCGAGTCACCAGCATTGAAGGAGTCACACACACACGACCTGAGATTTTAACTGCTACAACTGGAGACCCTCCACACTAGGTGGCTCCAGTGAGGGAAAGGGTGCCCCATTTGGCTCCTCTCACACACACACACCCACACACGCACTCACACACACACGCTCATTCTCTGGCACGCTCCCTCCTCCTTCAGGCTCAACCCTATACTTCCTGCACCAGTCTCAGATGACCAATTCCAGGAAAAAGTGATTTAATAATTGAGTGGTACAGCAAATGGGGGCAGCTTGAGCTGGGACCCTCCAAAGGCGGACTCCAAACAAAGAAATCCCTGGGTAACTATACCCTTACAGTTTATGCACCCTCCCCTCACATGCTTTTTAGTCCAATGGTGATTTTTGGTCTGGAGTCTTCTAACACCTTATTGGATCATTTCTCTGTCTCCGTACATGCAGGCCATTAGCTGCTCTTACCATGCTGAGTTGCAGCTTTGGCTGATGGTTGTGGCCTCCTTCTCATCTGCATTTCTTGTGCGCTTGATTGCCAGCAGAGCATAGGGCACTAAAAAAGTCCTAGACCTAGGATAAACATTACTTAGCAACAACTAAAACTTCAGCGTGTTATAAATATTCTTCTCCTACTAAATACAGCAGTAGCTGTACCACTTACTACTTAAGCTACAGCCTAAGGCCTCAGCAAATCTAGCTATTAAGGCTAAGTAAGCAAAGCTGAGCAAACAGCATATTAAACCACACAATATTGGAACTCTAAGCGACTCATTCTATTTAAAACTTACTTATTTAATCTAAAGAAAGAATACCTGTAAACAAAGGACAAAAGGCAACAGGCACAAACTGAAACACATGCGATTCCAGCTGAATATCAGGAAACACTCTTTTACTGTGAGGGGGAATAAGCGGCAGCACAGATTGATCAGAAATTTTGCATAATTTCCTTCCATGGAGATATTGAAAACCTATCTTGACATGGTCCTAGGGAAGTGGCTCTAGGTGATCCTGCTTGAGCAAGGAGGTTGGATAGGCTAAATCCACAGGTCCTAGGTCAGCCATTCTCTAAGTATTGGATAGGAGTCTCTGTGTCTTGCTTGGCCCGGATTCCCAGAGGAAGGAGAGTTACATCTCTGGGGCAGTCATAAGATGTAGAAAAATACATGATTCTGTACAGGGTATAAGTGTGCAGCAACATGGGGAAAGGTAAGACCACTACATTAAGTGATTGTCTCTTCCTGAAACAAACTTGTATTTCGTATTGTAGTCTAATACTAAACCTAAGACTCAGAGAAAGTGGTCATTGAATGTAAAAAGTTGACTACCAGAGCTATGGTTATATAAAGTATACTTTGTTACATGGTCTGACAGGTTTACGGTGAGTTACTGCAGCTGCATATCTTCAGATGATGACATGCAGTGTCTTACAGGACTGCCTTACCCTGCTTATACTAAAAATTTCCAGGCGCGTGCAGTGCTTATGTCCTACACATCACAACACATGCGTGTCAGTGTCTCACAGGCAGATGTGACACATACTTTTTACCACTTCTTTAATTTTTTTCTTGCTTGCTAATACCCAGCTGAACATCTGCAAGATAGAAATGGCTGCTTGATTAAGTTACTGAATGGTGAACTGCTCAATTTATTCTTTGTGGTAATTTTATTGACCAGTGCCTTCTGATTCTTCTGACTAAGCATAGGTTCCTTTTGACACTGCTTCATTTTTGAGCAAATGAGGAGTGATATTCAGGTTTCTTTACCTACACTACATTTAAAACTTTACCTTCAAAACTTTACCTTCTGCTAATTTGACAGGACAGCCAGAGGGAGGACCCGGTAAACATACTGAAAAAGAATATCACCTTCGCAGGATAAACTTGAAAACTCCTTGCTGGGAGCAGTCTATAGAACAAAGAAACCTTGTTGATCTTTTCTGTAGTTGTTAGCTTCAGTGTTTACCCTTGTTCTCTGACATCCAGTAGCTGCAAATAAACTAAAGGCAACTTAATCAGCCAGTAGAACAAAAATTGCCATCCCCTCCGGAATTTATGTCACCATTGTTCAGTGATTTTCACAAGTGAGGAAGAGGTGAGGGTTACAAGAACAAGTCTGCCCTAAAGAAGTTTTGACATACAGAATGTAACAGAGGTTCTGATGTAATCTTAATGCCAGATTCCTCCCAGCACCTATTGATTCCTAAGCCAATAGGCCAGACATGTTAGAGGCTTTACTGTTTTTAAATGTTTTAAATATTATAGGTATCTTTTCAAGAGAACATGACTGCATCTCTCCCTGGGCTGCTTCAGAACTCTTCTGAGTAAGAATCTGCCTAACTATGGTTGACTTGGTAATTTGAGATAACATAAGGGAAGAGGGGGTGTTGTTTTATGCTTTTTTGTTCACCAAGACAGTGAAGTAATCAAGGTGCTGGTAGTGTATACAGAGGTTTTACATTTTAAAGAAGCACCAGACAATAATTTATGCCAGTAAATCTTCAGCTCTCCTTGAGATTAAGAAAAAACAGTCCTTTTTCTCCATGAGAGTTTTGACACAATAAAGGTCAAAAAGTTTAAAGGTGTGGCAGATTGGGTGAGTCCCTTAAGCATTGTGTTAACATTCTGGGTTAAATGTGATGAAGACCTTCACTTTCTTTTCCTGTTGCAAAGAGCCTGCAATTTCAAAATGCCACCAATTTTTAGGTTTCTTACCTTCTTACAACCCCCACAGGGTAGCTTTAAATCAGGGTCCCATAACATTTTACTTGTCAATTTCTATGCAACTTCAGCAGTTCAGTATATATATACACACACACACACACACATATATATACACATATAATATGCAAAGCAGTATAGATTATACTGCAGCATGCTTTTATTTACGCTTACTTGAAGGAAAGTCTGAAATCTAAGTTACTGTGGGATGCTAACAGAATTTCATAGGAAAAAATCAGAAAAGAAATCCTGCCAAGAGGTCTGTGCCAAGGCATCTGTGCTTCATAATAGTGTAAGGTGCAGGTGTCCAGGTGCTGGTAACAGGGGGCTGTAGGGGCAGCACAGATTGAGGAAAGACCATGCCAGAAATAGCTGGTTCCAGCCAATTTTAATGGACCCACGGCAGGATGGAGCTGAGCCCCTTGGGTCTGGCAAAGAAACGGGGTAAAATGCTGGATGGGCAGAGAAGCAGCGGGAAAAAAAAGTCATAGCTCTCTTCTGGGACACCAGGGTCAGAAAAGGAAGTGTTCCATGGTGGAGCACTGATCCACACTGCAGAGTGTGGAGGACTCTATGCCAAAGAGAGAGACATTCCTGAAGGACTTGCAGCCACGAGAGACAAGACCAGGGCAGAGAAAAACTGTGAGAAGGAAGGAGCAGCAAAGAGGAACCACTGCTTACTGACCACAGCCTGGACCCCACATACCACTCAGGAGTGTAGAAGGGTGAAGTCAAGTCTGGAAAAGGGCAGAAAGGTGGTTGATTTGTTTGTTGGGTTTGTTTTTTTTTGGTTCGCCGTACCTGAATCTATTTTAATTGACTATAAATGAAGTTAATTTTCCCAAGTCCAGTGCTTTGTGCCCCATGTTGATTGGTAAACAATCTCTCTGTCTTTATCTTGACCCCTCAGTTTTTCTCTTGTTTTCCCGATTTTCTTCCCTTTTCCCTCCAGGGGGAGTGAGCAGTGGGGTGACAATTCAGTTGCTTTCCAAGGCCAACCCACAACAGTAATGTAAGAAGATGCCAGGAATAATAGCTGGACATTAATACAAGTCTAGTGCAATTTCTCTACTTATGTTTGCATCACACCTTTCTCAAATACCATTTTAGCTTCCTTGATTGAAAGGAAACAAATTATACTATTACTTGTTCTGTAGATTTTACAATGTCTGAACTAGCATGTGTTAAAAAGAAATCCAAATGATATAATAAGCATCAGATTTTATACTTCTTGGTCTTGAGTTTTGATTCTAGCAAATCAAAAGAAATTCTAGATTACTTTTATCTCTCTGACACCATTGCATATTAATCTTAACACTTCTGTGAATATTGCTTTTTGTAAGGTCTAGTAAAATAAGTCTAATAGGACTTTTAACTGTGGAAGACAATAGAGCTTATTGTACTGGTGAGGCCAATCAGCCAGGAAGGTTTAAAAGAGAGTTTTGGCTTAAAGCAAGACATTTTTGAGGAATTGATGCACTCTGATAATTGTGCAGCTGTATATTCTCTAAGTAGTAGTAAGTAGGTGAGCAAAGGAAAGGATAGGAACTGGCAACTGTTATCATTGTTTATCTTAGATTATTTTAGCTGGAAATGAAAAAATATGATACTGCTACAATAGAATTCCTGTTGTTTTCTTTCTTATAACGGCTAGGTAGCATCAGCCATTCAACAAGATAAGAATCCTTGTAAGATCAACACGAAAAAATAGACAGGACTTGATCTAAATTGAAATGAAAGTATATTGTGGTTAATGAAAATATGATCAAGGAGAGCACTATCATTTTCTTGTAGACAGTACATAGTCAGGATATGAAAGCAGGAAAAGGTTGCCTGTTCCCAACCCTGAATGAATTTACATTCTGTCTGAAAATTATGAAAGGTTCATATGTGGTTTTACTTTGTTTTACTACATTTGCCTATTTATCTTTCATCCTTGAGGGCAGTTTTGAAAGGCATCCCTACTCAAGGGGAGATCACTGCTGCACAGCCAGCTGCTGTGGAGGGAGAACTCAATGGACCCAGATGGCTGCAGATATTTATAGTACGAAGTGGTTCATTTGTAGTCAGTTTTTCTGCTGTGTTAATGCAGTTTTGGCCATTTATCATCCCAGTCTCCAGCCAAACCATTTTTGGGGGGTTTTGATCCTGTGTTCTTCCAGAGAGCCTCACACAATAGAATTAATTTAGGTTAGGCCTGTTTGCTGAGTATCAGCCTGTGCCAAAGTTCAGCTACTTCAAACAGGAAAAATGCATCAGTCACAGAGGTAGAAGGTGTGAACCTACTGATACGAACTGGAGTTGTGTAAATCTGACCATGAACATCCTCAAGGCCCTTGACGTACAACTGTAAAGGTAAAAAACATACAGGCAGAAGGTGAAAGTAGGAACCTGCATGCCTAGATCTTCATTACTCCTGAAACTATGCCTTGTCAAAAATTTTCAAGATCCCTCATGATTTAATTTACTCTTGCTTGTGGCTAGAAGAAAGATAGCCTTTTTCTTGCTATCTTCTCTACTGCCTTTCTCTGGCCTTGTTCGTATTATCCCATTTTGTAACCTCCGATCTCCTCAAAGCCATTCCTGTCTCTTCCTGACCATCCTGCAGCCTTGCTGCTCCCTAATGCCTAAGAATCCCTGTGATCTTTCTTCTCACCTTTAACAGCTGTGTAGGAAGAACAAGCTCTGAAATGTTTCTTTACACAGTGTTTTTTGTTCATGTGGCTGGGGCTTTTGTTTGCTTTTTTTTTCTTCCTTTCCTGCCTGCTTCCTCTTTAGCCATCTTCATTTGCTCATTTTTTTAACAAAAAGCCATCACAAACCAATGTGTAAAGTCTATAACATACTCTCTAAATTGGCTGAGACTTCAGCATCCCTCAGCATGAGTTTCAAGCATGGCCTTTGTAAATTAATATACAGTCGTTTTCTGAGTAAGAAATTAAATTGCTTGAAAACCAGGGTAAAACCTAAAACCTCTGGATCTAAATGATGCCCTCTGGTTTGGAAAAGTCAGCATCAAATTAGACACTGCAACAGCTTCAGTTCTGGTCCTTTATATTTCCAATCCGGAAGAAGAGGCAAAAGAGTGATGATTACAAAGTTCTGGTCCTTCATATTTCCACTCCGGGAGAAGAGGCAGAAGAGTGATGATTACAAAGCAAATAGTAATTTTGAAATATTTTTTTGTAATGAACATTAATATGGCTAAAACAATGCATTATACAAAGTATAGAAGACATTAATTTTAAATGCTTTCTCAGGGAAAAGTGTACTGAATTTCTTATAAATAAATTTGAAAGTTTAAATCTGTGCAGAAACCTACAAATGTTTAGCTTTAATGTGACCTGCTCTATTTCTTCTACATGCAAATCTCTGTTTTAACAATACCTAAAGCAGAAGTAACAACATACTGTTGAATTAGCAATTACGCATTGATTAGCTTATTTTATTCTTAATTGTAAGAAAATTGACCTTTTTACACAGTAATTACATCACTTTGTTTCAAGTTTTTTCTTACCATGTGGCCACTGGATAAGTTTTTCCAGATCATTATTCTCTTAGCATTTTCAGACTGCTGTAAAACTGCCTTAGCAAAAATGAACAACACAATGTAAAAAGTTTGTCCAATGGAAAGCCTGCTTTAAACTGCCTGATTTATATTTCTTTTGGGTTTCCCTGCTATTCCCTTTCTTTTTTCTCTCATATTTATATTTTTTAATAATTAAGCAACTATGTGACCTGTTCAGCTATGTGCACAGCATTGACAACTTTGAAATTCAAAATGCAGATATCCCATATCATTCAATTGCAAGCAAACATACCTGACAAAGAAAATGGACTAATATGTCTATAAATGTAAGTGAAGCAGCAGTTTTGAATTTTTTAGATCTTTTTGCAGCATGCATGAGTGATAACAGAATTTTCCCCCTTCCCACAATAATTAAAATCCTTAATGGGTTTTTACTCTGTTGTGATATGTTTCAAATAATAAGTTGGTCACAAATTTTGTTTACAGCAGAGGTGCTCAGAAAACATTATGTGTGAGGGACGTTCAGTTACCCTTACGCATACTAGTACCGATTACATGGCTTACAGAATTAATGATAGGACACTAAAACTTTCACTTCTAAATTACTGGCATGAATCTACCACAAGTATAGTTGTTCAGATGTGAGTAAAGACCAAACATCTGTTTACTGAGCTGTATAGAAAACAAGATTCGTTTGGTTCCTAGTGGACATGTCTCCACAGGGCACGAGCAACTAAAACAATTGACAACAATTGATGGTACTTAGAGGACCTTACTTCAATTTCTGGATCCATTTCTGAATTTTTCCTAGAATTTTTATTAATCTGAATCAAAATCTTACTAGATTGCTTGAAGTCACTTGTACATTAACCCTAGAGATACTAAGGTAATAGATGCATAAGATAGATCTTTGTGAACAGTAACCGTGCATTCTATATAGTCATTCACCCTTATGCCACTTCTCTCTCTTCTTTGGCATTTTGAAGATAAGCCTGTAAGCTGTTACGCAGCTACTGTATAACATTTCTGTCAATTCAAACCAGTTCATTTGAAATAAACTGAAAGAGGAATGGGATATGATTTTTATTCACAATTCTTGCCGGAGGATGAATTTCCTCCTACATACAATCAGTAGTATAGGGATTTATACCACACAGCAAGTATTCAATTGAAACTCAAGCTTCCTCAAAATTAGTGGTTATCTGGATATCTAATACCAGTGATTTGGTTTCAGCATGTAGAAATCATCTACAAAGTAGTTGAGTAGAAGACAGTGGTTGGAGGTTGAGCAGGCAGTGTATGACTATGTTTCTAAATAAAATAAGCTTGACGCCAAGCTGGTACAGATCGTCTTTGTCCATGCAATACATAACACTTATCTTGGGATTTCTCTGATGCCTGAATAGTCTTCATATGGCCCTAAAACAATAATATTATATCTGGAGTGTGTGTGCATGCTTTTTCATTATTATTATTTGTTTGTTTGCTTTTTCAGTGCAAAGCATGTAAAATAATATGAGAGCTGCCCTGTAGCCCACCACTACAAAGTTAGCAAAACACGAAACTAAAGATCAATTTTGAATGCCTAAAATGCGACTTGCATCCATGTGAAGGGCACTTGGATCTGAGTGCTGGATATACATAGTAAAGCTGGTGCATTTCTCTTTATGCTGCTCACTGGGAGGAGTTCCTGACAACTGCTGATTCTTCATTAGACAAAGCTGGGCATTTACATGGAGCATACTTGTTTGTATCAGCCAAAGCCATGTCACAGGGAAGGCTACTAGTTAAGCAAGGTGCATGATCAGTGATTACAATCATGTACAAAGTAATTTTCTCCATTTTATTTAGCAGCATAGACAGCCTCAGATTCTAAATTATATGCTAGACCAGGCCTTAGTTTTTATTTTACTGAACATAATACTTGAAGTAAAAGCATGCAAGAAATTGTATTGCTTGTACTGGATCATTTTTTTATTTTGATTTCCTATTGACTCGTATTTCTAGTGTAGCTTGGGTCTGGGGAAAAAATGAAGTACTGAATTGCTAGTCTCAATGTAACCAAATAATCTCCACTTCTACGTAATACTGAAAAAGAATCAAAGCTCTGGTAAAGAATATCACCAAGTCTATGTTGAAAAAATCATTATTACTTTGCATTCCACTCGATAGATTTATGACAGTTCTGCATGACCAATTGCACATTAAAGGCTCCATGTTAAATTTGTGTTGTTGATGATAACCAGGAACAAAAAAGCATACAAAAAGGAGAGGCACTGCCTAGACTCATAAAGAAAATGATACCTTCTACATGCCTTATTTTGCACGTTTATGGCTTCCAACTTTTATGTTGGCTGTGACCTCAGGTTCTCTGTCCAGGCTTAGTGTTGAATGAAGAACCAAGGCAACACTTTGGATTATCTACCTCTCTCTGAAATCTTGGGGGACAAATGCAGTACTCTGGGAACAGCCTGATTACAGCATTGTTTAGATTGCATATGGGACCTAGGTGTACCGTCCAGGGTTGTAGCTTGGAAATTCCATGGAAATGGCTTTGTCCGTTCAAAATAATAGGTTCCATTATCCAGTTTCAAATTATGAAATTGGGCTCCTGTAATAAATTCATTGTGGATATAGCTACTGATCTGCAAGGACATGCTATGAAACAACTGATCTTGCTGTGAGAGACTGATCTGAAATCAGACTCCACTTTCCGTTGTCTCAAAGATTGGTTTGAGAAGCTTTGTCTCAGAGATGGGTGGAAGGAGTTGAAATCAGACTCCAATATCCATTGCCTGAAAGAAGGGTGTGAGGATCTGAACTGGGAATCCACCATCCATTGCCTGAGGGATGAGTGGGAAAGAGCTGTCTCTTTCATTCATTACCTCTAGGACTGGTGTGAGGAATTGCTACTCATTATCCCAAGAATTGCTTCAGACACATGCAGCTGAAGAGCTGGCTGCATGACCAGAGAAACTGGTCCACCACAAACGTGGAATACTTGACATGAAGAACAGAGGTACTCTCCTAATTCACTATAAAAGTGGGAAAAGGTAATCATCAAAGACACATCACCACGGAGCCATTGCCATGAGGATGACTGCAGAAGGACACCTCTGTGAGGACACTCTCCGCCGATGAATACTTCGGACATTGAGAAACACCCTCCATGAGACATGGCCATGAGGGCAACTCCATGAGACACACTCCACAAGGTACCTTCAAGGGGATTCCAGAAATACACCTCCACGAGGACACCCACCTCTGACGGACTGTTGGGGACATTGCTCCAATACTGACTATGAACCCTGAAGAACTCCCACTACCAGCGACAGCAAAAATGGATCCCCAGGACACCGCTGGATCCATGGTGGTGACTCTCTCTCTCTCTCTCTCTCTCTCTCTTTCTCTCTGCCTCTGGAATCCTTGCTTCATTTTCTGACTTTTTTCCAATCTGTCCTATCGCCATCCCTTTCATCACAATAATTTCACTTTCCTATAATAAGTGTCTTTTTGTAATTTGTAATAAACAAACTGTCCGATTATGGTACTTGACCTCATTTGTGTCTTAATTTCACTCTTGGGATCACAAACTGAAACAGGGTACTGCACTGGGGTTTTTTCCAATCAGACCCTGAAACTTGCGAAAAAACCCTGTTTGTCATACTGCACTAGTGGTACTTCAATTAATTGCCCTCTTAATGAACTGTTGTCTGAGTTTAGAAAACAACTGACTTCACATCCCAATATGCAAGGGTGCATGGACTGATTGACGTTAATACAGAAAATTCTGAAAATCTGTTGTCACCAGAGGGAAAGAAATGAGAGAAATTAAATCTGTGTACTGCACTGCCTTAGGAAAACCAGTTTTCATTCAGTTGAGGGTAAATAACCTTGTAGACTGGTGTTAGCTTTTCAGTCATAGCCACAACATTTCCTTAGAAATTCATTTTGCAGAGACTGAGGGGTTTGCTGGGTGCAGGGGCTCTGCTTGAATAGTTGCCTGGCAGTGGGGGAAGAGGGTCAAGAAGGCCGGAAAATATTGAAACATCCTTGTTATAGAAAAAGAAGTGAGTAAGAGGGAAACGATGAGACAAGTGCATCTCATGACACTCTAATTTTAAAAATTCTCACTGACCTAATTAAACTGTCCAAACATCATTTAGTCATTGTTTCTTTTGGTTATCTTAAGTTCAGTTTTCTACATTACTCTTTCCAAAATTATTTTTCTTTATGATATGTATTAACTTTTCTTAGATCCTGTCTACCACAAATATCTAAGTTTCTAAGACTAACCCTGGAAGGGATGTTAAAAATTGTGTACTGAAAGGAGTAAATCTCCTAAATCTAATCAGTGTGTTCCTGTTTATACTGCATATGCATTAGGTATCTACATTTTTAACCTTGTACTGGTCCATTGCAGTGGCATTTCAGTTCATACTTTAGCTTTATCTAGATTGTCAGAATAAACTTCTCCATAATATATAGGAAATTGGTAGTGTTCTTGTTATTTGAGGTGCTTTTCTAGCATGTTTCTTATGTTCCTTATTTATTTACCTTTTCTAACCATTTAACTGTGATGTCATCTGTCCTTTAATCTGTCTTACTTACTAGTACCATGCATTCATAGAACCATATAATGGTTTGGATTGCAAGAGACCTACAAGATCAGTTATCAATTTGATGAATGGACCACTCGGTGGATAAAGAACTGGCTGGATGGCCACATGCAAAGAGTTATGGTCAACAGCTCACTGTCCAGTTGGAAAACAATTACGAATGGTGTCCCTCAGGGATCGGTGCTGGGACCAGTCTTGTTCAACATCTTTGTTGGCAACATGGACAGTGGGATTGAGTGCACCCTCAGTAAGTTTGCTGATGATACCAAACTGTGTGGTTCGGTTGATACGCTGGAGGGAAGGAATGCCATCCAGAGGGACCTTGACATGCCTGTGAGGTGGGCCGATGTCAACCTTATGCAGTTCAACCAAGCCAAGTACAAGGTCCTACACCTGGGTTGGAGTAATCCCAGGCACAGCTACAGGTTGGGCAGAGAAGAGATTCAGAGCAGCCCTGCGGAGAAGGAATTGGGGGTGTTGGCTGATGAGAAAATGAACATAAACTGGATTCAGTGTGCGCTTGCAGCCCAGAAAGCCAACCATATCCTGGGCTGCATCAAAAGGAGCGTGACCAGCAGATCGAAGGAGGTGATCCTGCCCCTCTACTCTGCTCTCGGGAGATCTCACTTGGAGTACTGTGTACAATTCTGGTGTCCTCAACATAAAAAGAACATGGAACAAGTCCAGAGGAGGGGCATGAGGATGATCAGTGGGCTGAAGCACCTCCCACATGAAGACAGGCTGAGAAAGTTGGGGCTGTTCAGCCTGGAGAAGAGAAGGCTGTGTGGAGGCCTCATAGCAGCTTTCCAGTATCTGAAGGGGGCCTAGAAGGATGCTGGGGATGGACACTTCATTAGGGACTGTAGTGATAGGACAAGGGGTACGGGGTTCAAACTGAAACAGGGGAAGTTCAGATTCAATATGAGGAAAAAGTTCTTTACTGTTAGGGTGGTGAGGCACTGGAATGGGTTGCCCAAGGAAGTTGTGAATGCTTCATCCCTAGCGGTGTCAAGGCCAGATTGGACAGAGCCTTGGGTGACATGGTCTAGTGGAAGGTATCCCTGGACATGGGAGGGGGGTTGGAACCAGATGAACTTAAGGTCCGTTACAACCTCTACTATTCTATGATTCTATGATCTAGTTTCACCCCCCTGCCATGGGCAGGGATACCTTCCACTAGACCAGGATGCTCAAAGCCCTGTCCAATCTGGCCTTGAACACTGAAGGGGATTTCCTCTTGTCCTATCACTTCTCCTGTGAAGACAGGCTGAGAGAGCTGGACTTATTCAACCTGGGGAAGAGGAGGCTCTGGGGAGACTTGTTCAGCCTGGGGAAGAGAAGACCCAAGGGAGACCTTCAAGCAGCTCCCAGTGCCTAATGTGTTTACAAGAAATCTGGAGAGGGGCTTTTGACAAGGGCCTGTAGGGACAGAACAAGAAGGATGGCTTTAACCTGACAGAGGGGAGATTGAGGTGAGATCTGAGGAAGAACTTCTTCCCTGTGAGGGTGGTGAGGCCCTGGCACAGGTTTCCCAGAGAAGCTGAGGCTGCCCCATTCCTGACAGCTCTCAGAGGCAGGTTGGATGGGGCTTAGAACAACTTGGTCTAGTGAAAGGCGTCCCTGCCTGTGGCAGGGGGCTGGAAGTGGATGAGCTTTAAGGTCCCTTCCAACCTAAACTATTATGTGATTCTATGAATCTCCAAGTTTTACATCTTAAAGATATATAAGATTTATCATCTTTTTTCTTTTTATCCTACTCTAATTTTCAGCTTTGTTCTTTGACTTAAATTACAATTCCAGCTTAAATTTTTGAAACAACTAGAATCCTGGTTTTATATAAGCAATGCTCATATTAGTCTCTTTCTCCAGTTTTACACTGGGAGATGACATTTATCTAATTAACAACTTTGACACTCAGTGTTTTATGCAGTTATCGCTTCTCACTTTAGACTGCCCTCTTCCTTTAAATAAGACTTTCCATAATTTACATTAGAAATCAATCTAGATTATTCTGGATCAGTTATTTTTGTATTTTGTTACAAATATACCTTTGAACCCACTGAAATGATAAATTCTATCAGCTCCAGCTCACTGACAGAAATGTTATGGAACTCAGGTTCAAAAACAAGATCACATGAGACTGTACTAGAACCACTTGTTGGTTCTTTCGTTATAATTACACCTCAAGTCTTAGCAGCCAAATTTGTCATCAGTGTAGTGAGAGCCAAGCTAAGCTGGTATTCTTTTCATTCTCATATGAAATAGTATAAAATTGCCTTTCAGAAGGAAATGTCAGTATATCAAATAGCTTTTACACTATTACATTTGTCAACCTGAGACAAGGGGGGCACAAAATTACAAAATGAAATATATAAGCCTTTTAGAATCAGTTTTAAGTAATGTTAAGTTTGATGGCTTTTAACAGTAGCAATGGAAAATTATTGAGGTGCATAATTCACAGAAAAAAAGAGTACAGCTAGAGAGCATACTGAGAATTCTTGTACAAGATAAACCGTCTCCTAATCAAACCGAATTATTATTTACATATGTATACAATGTTAATACAAATATACATTTTCCACAGGTATTGATCGAAAAATATCCTCAGGTTCATAATAATTAAAGCTTTGTTTTATCACACACCCTTGCTTTTTAATAATCAAAACCTGCAAAGCTGCTGTGATTACATTGTTTGGAGACAGGAAGGAAAACTCCATTACTTGTGCTGTTCCACTTATCACTTTTAAATATTAGCACACTACTTTCCTTTTCATCTTCTGAAATATAGAGTCAGGTACAATATTTATTGAAAATAAATTCTGATGTCCCAGAGTGCTTCTCATCCAGGTCTTTCAATACTATTGTGTGCATGTTATGAGGACCTGGTAGTGTAAGTTCCAGTTCTGACCAAGGCTGTTAAGTATTCTCCAGAGTGGGTGCTGAATGAAAATGTTCCATCATCACCCTGAGAAAGAACTATATGACTTGGGTTTCTAAACCCTCCAGGCTTATTACACATGCATTGCTGACAGAGTGACATTCAATATTTGTCTTTGAGATAACATGAAATTACTTATTTTATATTCAAGGAAAGATTCTCTTTCTCTTCAACAGTATAAGCATTGCTCACTTAGGGTCTGACCCTGCCATTCTCGCTCATATTAAGCCATTTGTTGGAATTGAATTCCATTAATCTATTCACAAAGTAATGACTGAAAGGAATAATCTTGGCCTTGCTCTACTTAAAGCTTTAAAAAGCTTTAAAAATTGTACCCTGAGACACAGGAATTTTTAAAAGGATTTTTTTTTGCTTTACAGTTACTACTGTTGTTATTAAACAGTTGATAGAATTTCATTAAATTTGCCATGTTCTTTGTATCCTGCTGCAACTTCTTGGATATTTAAAAGAGATTCCATTTCCATGGATGTTCCATTTTTCACTAATAGTTGCTTCCAGGCAACTGTGAATTTGACTCTGGAGAGTGTTTTAAGTGTAATTATTATTGCTCTCATTAGAAGTTTTTAGTGTATGTCTTTTATATCTAGTTTACAGTAGATATAATAGTACTTTAAATAACATTTTTGTTAAATAATTGAAAACTATAACACTATTGCTGTGTAGGGCATCCAGTGTAAAGTTGCCTGAATAATTTGTAATAAAAACATAAATATTAGTTAGAAATTATGCTGTAGTAGTTCCATGTACTTTAAAAGAAAGTTATACTCATTCATCCTAATACTCCTTGAAAGAGAAGTTATAATATCTGAGAGTGCTTTTTCTTAAACCACCAAGCAGTTTCTGAAGAAAAATTCAAAACACAGCACAAACAGATTTACATATTTTTCTTTTTGCCCTGGGTTTTATTTAGCATCTTTCAATGACCCAACAATCCTTCACTTTATGTCCAAAGATTTAAATCCAGATCTCTAGTTAAATTCAGATTGTCACAAACAAATGTATGACTTGTCTTTCATTAGGTAATTATTTAGATAAAAGTCATTACAGAGATGCTATTTACTTGAGGCTTGGTAATGTATTTCATATGATAATGCACAGGAAATTATTATATTTTTTTGGGTGAGGAGAAACTCCTCATGACCCAAAATGTGTGCTTCAGCCCAGAAGCCCCCCATGTGCTGAGCTGCATCCCCAGAGCGTGAGCAGCCGGTCAAGGATTCTTCTCCTCTGCTGCACTCTGGGGAGACCCCCACTGCAGTCCTGCATCCAGCTCTGGGGCAACAACACAAGAGGTATGCGGAGCCGTCGGAGCGAGTTCAGAGGAGGCCATGAAGATGCTGCGAGGGCTGGAGCAGCTCTGCTCTGGAGACAAGCTGAGAGAGCTGGGCTTGTTCAGCCTGGGGAAGAGAAGACCCAAGGGAGACCTTCAAGCAGCTCCCAGTGCCTAATGAGTCTACAAGAAATCTGGAGAGGGGCTTTTGACAAGGGCCTGTAGGGACAGAACAAGAAGGATGGCTTTAACCTGACAGAGGGGAGATTGAGGTGAGATCTGAGGAAGAACTTCTTCCCTGTGAGGGTGGTGAGGCCCTGGCACAGGTTTCCCAGAGAAGCTGAGGCTGCCCTATCCCTGGCAGCTCTCAGAGGCAGGTTGGATGGGGCTGGAAACAACTTGGTCTAGTGGAAGGTGTGCTTGCTTGTGGCAGTGGGTTGGAAGTGGATGAGCTTTAAGGTCCCTTCCAATCCAAACCATTCTTTCCACTTCTGAATTTTGCAGATGTGTGAAAATGACGAATAAAGAATGATAAGATAGGCATGAAGTACAGCTGTGGTTTTACTTAATTTGCCATAATTCAAGATGCATTTGACTGTCAGAAACTGCATAAGACTTAAAGGAAATGACATGTTACTAAAATTTCTTGAGAAATGGAATCTCTGGAAACTTCTCAAGACCCTTCCCAAACAAAACCCGCAGCAAAACTAGTTCTCCACTAAAATAAGTCCCTGATAGTAAAGTATACATGCATACTTTTTCTGTTAAGATTTATATTGTATAAGGTTAGATCATTTACACTTAACCCCCCCCACACACACATTTTCCATTGGTAATATGTAGGGGAATACATGTCTTGTAATTCTTTAGTAAACATATCTACCTTTATCAACATTTTTCTGTGGGCTAAATCAGCTAAATCATTCTCACTACAACTAAGTATAAGAAAAATATTCATCTACTTCCAGCCATCTTGGTCATCTTTTAACATTCGAGTATGTATTGAAAATCATCTTCAGAAAGAGTCACACTTTTTCAATTTCTTTAAAATTGGCTATGAATTTCTTGATCCAAACTTTAAAATGAGACAAATTTGTTTAGTAATCTTTTAACTTACTTCCTGTTCATTATTAGAATAGGAGGTATTTCATTATTTGTGTTTATTTAGCTTTTATGTCCTATAAAAAGTCAGTTTAATTTAATGAATTCTTTCACATTATTTATATTGTCATTGATAATATTTAACATCATTCTTTTAGTGGATAATTAACATGACTTTCATAATCACATGTTTTGCAGCAGGAGATGCAGGTCTGTTACACAAGTGAGAAAGGCACAGCTGATCTGCAAAGTATCATTTAAAATTATAATTTATTCATAAGGAAAGAACAGTATAGACAATCTTACATTCTGTTATGGGACGCTGGGCACCGAGTGATGTAGTATCACAGAGGCCTCTGATTCAGGCTGGACAGACCCTGTCCATAGAATAGATTCTCCCATTTTGGTTGTTTGAGCTATTACAGGATTTTCCTTATAAGGAAGCAACTTTATTCTTCATTTTTACTGTCAAAGAGAAAGGTTGTTCACATGAGAACTTTTTACTGCAGTTAAAAGCAAGGACGCACAGTTGGTGTAATGGCTGATACCCAGTGCAAACCGCTTGCAGACTCGTCTGTTACAACTAGTTGATTGCATTTATTCTGGAACAGACAATTTTTCTTGCTACAAGAGGAACACTCATATGATTGTTAAAACAGTCACAAATCTCACAAAAAATATACAAATATTGTATTAAAATAAATGGTGATCTGAAGACCAGAAAGTTAAACAGCATAGTATGTCAACAAAGGCATACAACTGAGTTACAAATTATTTTCAGTGCGGAAAGTTGCTTTGGTTAGTTCTGCATTCTTAATAGTTTGCATCTTTTGGTTCTGTTTTCTCATTTTGAGAACTGGAGTGCACTTCCAATCACAGATTATTCATAGTCATAAATGATTCTCTAATGGTCTACGCTTTAGAAAAGAAACGAACACATCTAGCCTAACTTCAAGTGTATAGGGAGTATGATTTGCATACTCATTCAATAGTGATTCAACTGCTCTAACAAACTGTTATTTCATTTCACATGAAAGTTTTAAAACCAGACACATTTGATTTTTCTTTCAAACTGATGCATCCAAATCTAAACTAAAGACAAGGAAAACAGAGCTACTCTGATAGATGTTGCCAGGGAAACCATCTAATCATTTGTCTTGTCATCACTTTATGTTCAAAGTGGCCTTCTTTGTTTTAACTGGGCTCTGACTACAATGGAGAAATTCACAGCATTTACAGGAGGTGCACAGGATGAGAGGCACACAAGAAAGATTCAAAACCAGTCCATCAGTGCACTCCAGTAAGTCACTGATTTCTGCAAAATGACTATATATTAAATCTCTTTTCCCACTTGTATTCCGATCTTCTTTACAAAGAAAGTGTTGAACAAATGTTTCTTCCTCTTCATGTATTAACTGAAATAAGTTTACAGCAACTGTAATTTAGTCTTTCTTCATTGTGTTTTTTTCTTAGAGACAAAGAAAGTAAAAGACAAACATTTAATTAAAGTGTTATCCTACTTATGTATTCAGTAAAGATCAGTAACTGCTTTTTAAACTAGTGGTAACAATGACAGTTTTAGATAAACGTTTTCTCCATTCACTGGATTCTATTTGTCTATTTAAATGGCTACAGTAAATGAATCAAAACCAGTACAACAGAAAACATGGCTGGTAGGAACCTGAATAGGTTCATAGTGTCGGTCACCAATTACAAGACAGGATGAATTATAAGTTAAACATGCATGTATCTACCCTGTTCTCAAGTCTCCAGCAACAGTAATTCCTTAGTGTCCTTAATTATTTTCTCATCCATTTCAGTACTTAATTAGACTATCATTAGAAATTTTTTTCCTAATATCTAAGGTAAATTTCTTTTGCCACAATTCAAACCCATTGTAATTATATTAAAGTGGCCTTTTCAGTGTGAATCAAGGCTGCTGGCTTAAACACTGACGCTCCATCTGTTCATACATCTAAAATACCTGTCCAAGGACTGAATATTCTCTAGACCCTGGGACCAATCATCCCCCATGAGCCAGGAAAACCACCAGATCCTATGATCTGCAACACTGAGTACTTAACTGAGCTACCTTCAGAATAAGTTATCTCAGGTCATTATAAACTTCCTTTGAGTTTTCCCAGGTTAATGCTGCTGCATCTGTATTTACTCTTGGAAACCATTGGTGAGCCTTATCAGGACTCACAACAATCACTTTACAAGGAAAAATTGTAATGTCTCTATTACATCTATAATAATTTATTATTAGCCATGGTTAAGTAGCCTGCTAACAGCCATAGAAAGATACAAGAAATGTACTTTACTGGTTTCTGAAATCCCTAAAATGTAATTACTCATTAAATGTAATGGGAAATGGGAATAAACAAGAAACAAATTAATTCATACCATGTAATCCCTGAATTCCTTCTCCTGTCCTTTTTTCTTTATTTGACAATTTTAATAAAATAAATGCATATTACCAGTATTTTCAACTTGGCTTAATTTTTCAAGCTCTGAAAGAATGAGGCAAACACAGAGTGCGACAGAGCACTATCAGCATTTACCCTAATTTTTTCACTATGATGTAAATAGCCACATGAAATTGATATCTCTCTTTTCTATTGATATCTCTCTTTTCTATTGATATCTCTCTTTTCTAGATGAATACCATGGAGTTGAATTTGTAATGTTCTCTAAAACAAAAAAGGTATATGCCAAGGGCTTTGACATTTATCAAGAATGTGATGCACACGAATTCAACTTCTCACCTCTCCTAAGATCTTTTTATCTTCCACAATTCTAGAAAATTTTACCCTTGATGGTTTTTCAAACGTATATTTTTCTCTTTTTGTTTATCAACAGTGTAAAAATGAGACTGATGAACAGCATCTACTACAGTTTCATTCAGATTTTCAGTAAGGTTTAGGGCACCTCCAGAGGCATTTGAAGAGATCTGCTGCTGTAGGATCTTGAGACAGGAAGCTCTCAACTCCCAGGAGTCCTTCTCAATGTGTACACATACGCTATAAAACACTGGAAATAGTGAAAATGCTGGATCTGCTCTTCAGCCAACTGAGCTAGCTTACTCTTGACTAAGGCACAAAGCAACTTACTTCTTTCCCCCAGAATGCAAAACAATACCACCAGGGATGAAAACATTGACTCAGAGATTTGCAATAATGTCAGTACCATACACAATAAAATGGGAGCACAAGCAGAAATTCATGAGAGCAGCTGATACATGAGCACAACTTGAGGTGAAGGGAAATGCCCACTGTAACACAGTATAAGCATTTAGGCAACTTCTTTACACAAGCTGATTGAATTGTGAGCATTGGAGGAAGCAAGGAAATCTTGATTCAGGCTTCATTAAGGTCTACACAAGAATAACGCAGACAGACCTCAGGGCACCCTGCCTAAGGACTTGACCCAAGATCCCTTTTCCTCAAGCTCAAGATAAAAGGTCAGACAACAGAGCTGCTAAATTCCACTAAGAGGCAGGCTTGGCACTGAAAAGCAAGCTTAGGATACACACAGTGTTATACAACAGACTCTATCCTACTATTTATTTCCTACAGCTGTAGGAAATCATACTGCTGCATGATTAAGTCCTTTGTGGAATCAGACCCTAACTTATCTGTCCAGCAATCAGCAGACACCACCACTCTTCCCTCTCCACATATAAAGTCTGAAAGAATAGGAAGCATACTTCCTTCCAGCAACAAAAAGTAGCAGGAACTTAAAAGTCCTTGTTAAAATGAAACACTCACCTGCCAAGCCCAGATTTTCCTACTATTTATCCAAAACTAATAATATTCTGTTATTATCTTGCATTTTTCTGAATAAAACCAAAGGAAAATAAGGGGAAATGTTTCTACAAAAGGAGAAACAGTCAAATGAAATTTTGCACAAACCCAGCATATTAGTTCCTTCCTCTTTCTTCCTCACATAAGATTATTTGCTCATTGATTTTTCAATTTAAGTTACAGGTTTTGAAAATTTGCTTGAGTTATTTTCTTTGAACTCTGTTTTAAATAATACACTAATGTAATGTCATGAACTTCAGGCTTTTTCTGTTGAGCTGGATCCTGGTTATGTACTTGTCTGTTTATTGCCACCAGTTTTAGGCTGCATCACTTACCTTGGACTTCATTAGGGAATTAATGCTGATTTTAATTCCAAGACAAACCTTGTGCAACATATAACTGCTTTGTGCTTCCTTTGAGTATTGCTGGAACAAAAAATGGGGGACAACTGGAAAAAAAAAAGACCTAGGATTACATAATAATACCTTACTAGTTGTACCTCCTCATTACAACCATGCTGTTCATACTAGCAGTTACTTTTTGCTCGTAGAATTTTTTCCCCTTCTAAATGTTATCAAAGCTAACTCAGATGTCTATTGCCTCCCTGTCCCAAAACTACAAAACAGAAGGGAAAAATGTAGCTGGTGTAGGATAAAAAACCTCCATCAGTGCAGTGATAATTTTGGCATTAAGTCATATTGCACAAATAGATAATTACCAAGAATGACAGGGCTTGAATATGAAAATAATTGAGAGTGTTTGGAGGATGGGATATTGTAGAATTCATTGTGCTTGAGTTGTGAACTGACATAACTTACTAAGGCCCACACATTTACATCTTTTAACTGTACTTAGTAGTGGTGGCTGCTACTAGTCCAACCCCAGCAACAGACACTAGTTGTGGTGACTGCAACTGGACCAACCCCAGCAAGAGACACAAGTTGCAGTGACTGCAGCTATCCAACCCCAGCAACAGACACTAGTTGCAGTATCTGTCACTGTAGTTGGAGCAGTTGCAGTGCTTGTCGCTGCGGTTGGAGTACCTGCTGTGTCTGCTGCTTTGCCATCATATTCAGACATCTTTTTCCCCTTGAGGGTACTGGATAGTGTTAAGCAGAGCTCAATAGGCATGGCCTATGGTGGTGCCAAGATGACAGCATACCTTGTCTAAGTATTTTACTAGTTGGTCCAGATTTTACGCTTGTTCAGGGGTGAAGTTCCAAAGCACTGGAGGTGCCACTGGCGTGGGTATTTTCCCATGTTGCCCTACACACCCTGCCACTCATGAGAGTCCAGCCTTGGGGAAGATCTCTTGGTGACATTCTTAGATAGCTGTTTCACCTCAAGGAACATCTGAACCACAAGCAGCAACATGCTGGTTCCCAGCAAAAGGACCAGGTTGGCTTCAAGGGTATGTAAAGGATATTAGAATTCTTTGAAATTCTCAAATGCTACCATAAGCAGCCAGCAGCTGGTTTGCACACTGGTGTAGACTGGCGTTAAGCTGCTGGAGACCATCCATGTGTGAGAAAGCATATGATTCAGTTAAGCCTGCTCCTCAAAGAGAGTCCTGAAGATCCTCAAATGTGGGAGTAGCTTTTGCTGTGCAAAGGTACTATCCACCATGTCAGTGGTCTAGCAGGGTTTTGTTTGTGACAGTAGGCATAGCCCTGCACTTCTTCAGGACAGTGAGGAACAGTGTGGAGCATTATTTCAGCTGCAGAGGTAACTCTAAAATACAAGTATGAATGCCTATGGGTGCAGTGGGGCAGAGAAGTGAATGATGTTGGCTGCCACAGCGTGGAAGGGGGAACAGTGCTACAGTTCCAATTGCACTGTTGCTTATAGAAGCATAGATGATGGTGGCGTGGGTGCCATAAGTCCAGTTTTGCGCCGGCTCCCATCAACATGATGATTTCCAAGAGTCTGTGCTGCTGCAGCTGAGGAGTACCAGTCCCAGCAAAGGGACTTTGCAGTCACTACTGAAATTGATTCAGTTCCTTGTTTTGGGGCTTGGGATTTTGACTGCTCAGGGGGATGGAATCACCTTTGCTTGGGAGCACAAGGGGTGGTAAGATGGCGGCCAGGCCACGCCACCCCCTCCAGCAGACTGGGAGGGAAGGGGCTGGCTGCAGCTGAGGGCTTCGCCATGCAGGCAGCGGCACATGGCACCGGGGCAGCCCCTTGGCTACATGGTGGGAGCTGCTGGCAGCCAGCAGAGCCAGGGCTGAGGCCCTGCCACACGGTGTCATGGGCCAGTTCCGCAGTGAGGTCTGTGCATGGCCCGGGCTGCCCCTTGGAGCCAGTCTAGAAAGGTGAGGAGTAGTGAGGTGGGGTCTGTCTCTTCTCTCACATAACAAATGATAGGACAAGAGGAAACAGCCTCAAGCTGTGCCAGGGAAGGTTTAGCCTGGATATTAGGAACAATTTCTTCCCTGAGAGGGTGCTCAGGCATTGGAACAGGCTGCCCAGGGCAGTGGTGGAATCACTGCCCCTGGAAGTGTTCACAAACCATGTAGACAAGGCCCTTTGTGACATGGGTCAGTGGTGGCCATGGCAGCGCTGGGGAATGGTTGGACTTGATGATCTTAAGGGTCTTTTCCAATCTAGTTGATTCCATGATTCTACAAGCAGAGAGTCTGTTTTAACACTTTGTGCTGTAACCTGCTCATTTGATTTTGTAGGGACTTGGATGCCATGGCACTCTCTTCCAGGTTGTTCAGGGTAATTTCCAGCTCTGTCATGGTTTCAGCACTGTGGTCGCAGTGGCCCCAGCACCTTCACTCCTTGCTCCAGCGGGTGGAAACTCCGGATGGAGTTCAGGAAGCACGCTGTGAGGTCGGTGTAGGGTGTCATCAGCTCTCCTCTTGCTGCTTCCTGTCCGCTGTCTGCTGCTGCCCACTGCAGTGCTGTCTCCATCTGTCTGCCCTCGCACAGCATTTCCTAGTGCTTGGTCAGCCACCGCAGCACCATCTTCTTCCTTTGTTGTCCTGCTGGGAGGACTCTTACTGCTTAGGGGTGCTGGCTGGCACTGGGCATTTGGCCTGCTTTTGGCCCACCTCTCCCAATCTGGGCACCCCCTGGCAGGAGAAGAGCAGCAGTTGCAAGCAGCTCAAAACCACCCTGGGCTGCCTCTGCAGCGCCACCTGCACTAGTAGGGCTGTGCAGGGTGGATGGTGCTTGAAAGCAGCTGGAGAGCTGGCCTGGGGCTCTGCAGTGGCAAGTGCTTCAGAACCACCCTGGGTGGCCACCACAGGCTCAGCAGCATATTCTCTGTAGGAGCTGTCAGGGGAGCCTTCCAGGAACATTCCTCAGCATTGTCCCCTGGAGCCTCTGAAGTCTCCTTGGAGCTGTGCACAGAGCTCTCCAGAGAGCTCTCCTCAGAACTCTCAGAGGGGTTCAATGGTGGCCAGGGGGGGACGTCTGCTGACACCCTGACCTGCTCCACCTGTGGGTCCTGCAATGGGGAAGCTGCCACCCCACAGAAGGGGTCGGCATCCCCAGCATCACCGCTGCCGCCTGGCCCTTGGTTCTCCGATCTGCACCCAGTGCTGCAGCAAGTCAGGGACTTAGCTGAAGGAGGTGGTGCTGACAAGGCTGTTGAGGCCATTGCAGAAGGCGTTGTCATCATCCTTCAGCTCCACACTGCAGCTGTCTTATGCCCTATACTCCAAGAAGTGGGGGAGCTTGTTGATGGAGCTGGTTAGGATGGGCACTTTGGGGACATCGGGGACTGTGCCTTCTCCAGCCCCCAGGCCCACCACCACTGATGGCTCTTTGGGGTAGCCCCCTTCTACCACATACTTGGAGAGTTCAGGGAGCTCACGGAGGATTTTGACAGAACAGTTGGTTACATCAGTGGTCATGGTGGTGTACTCAATGTCTGGTAGCTGTGTCAACATTGCCTGGTCCAGTGGGCAGTCGCCATTCACCACATACTCCAGGAAATCAAAGAACTCAATGAAGAAGTCAGTGATGGTGAGGCTGTTGGGAAAATCGAAGCCATCAGAAAAAGTGTCCTTATTGTCCCCTATCCCATCACCACCATGCCATCACCCTCTGCAATGTACTCAGAGAGTTCAGGGAACTCATGGAGGAAGGCAGCCCAGTAGGGGACATCAGGGATGGTGTCATCTCTGTCCGCAGTGTCAGAACAGGTGAGCTGATGGTTGAAGGTGGTGTCCTCTGCCTGCTCAGGAAAGGCCCCTGCAAAGGTGGCTGGTCCCTGCTTAGACACCTCCATAGGCTCCCCCAGGGCTGCTGGGGTGGTCACCACTACTGAAAAAGCAAAGAAAGCTAAGCCAATCCAAGCCTGAGGTGATGGAAGCTTTGCTCAGCTTGGCTGCCCACTCTCAGGCTCCTCAGCCTCCTAAGCCTTACCTGTGGGCTTCATGGTGGTTCTGGAAGTCTGCAGGGCCTAGGCAGGCTGCTGGGGACTGGCAGTGGGGATGCAGTACTCCACAGCTGTCCTGTCCTTGCTAGAGGCAACCTCTTGTCCATGGGTGCAGGGGACCTGTGCCACGGGTGGGAATGGTACTGCAGAGCAGAGTTGCAGCACCTGCCCTGGAGGCCGGAGGGGCCCTGACACCCCCTGCACCAGCTGGTGGGGGACAGGCTGGTCCTGAGCAGGCCCCAAGGACATTGGCAGCCCTGGGACAGAGGGTAATGTGGGTAATGATGGGAGGCAGCATAGCCAGAGCAGTGGAGCTCAGACCAGAGACTTAATGCCATCAGCCTCTGGAGGGGAAACCTCTCTGATAGGAGAAGCAGAGAGAGGTGATGGGGTGAGAAATTGGCAGGCCAAACTGGCTGGGGGGTTACTTGGAGGGCAGGGGCACCAAGAGGAGCAGGTGCTGCTGCTATACCTGCCACGACCGTTGACCAGCATCATTTGAGCTTGGGCCAACTGCTTCTTTTCAACAGGTTCTGCCCCCGTGTTCCACCCATCCTGGGTGCTTCAGCAGCCTTGAGGCCAATGGAGCCCAACAGCTCCCTCTCGCAATGGTTTCCTCCCCTGCTGCTGATTCCCTGTCCTAAATCATGGTTTCTCAGGCCTACAATGTTTTTCCACCCCAGTGATGTTTCTTGGGAAGGTGAATTTTGTGTCCAAGGGAAAGGGTTGGGGCCGGCACCACTGGCCCTGCGATGCTGTCATGTGTGCTTCCCAATCCTTTCCAGGGCTGGCGGTGGGAAGAGGGCTTGTGGCATTTTGGGGTGATTCTTGTCCTCCCCGCTCTCTGATCTGGGCAAGAGCTCGGTCTCAGTCTCACTGTCAGGGAAGCAAAGCTATGATGTCTGTGCTCCCCTTCCCCAGCACTTGCCACAAGCAGAAAAAAGCACTGGTAGGGTGCAGGGACATGAAACACCACGGGACAGCTCTGCCAGGGAGGCTGCAATGCCTTGAGTGCTCTGGGAGGGTTTCTGACTTGCAGCAGCAAATCTCATCCCTGGAAGAGACTGGCTGTCCCCGGATGGCATCTTTGCTGGCTTTTGTCACCCTGCCACTGGCGTCTGGGACCCCTGCTGGTGGGACCTATAGGGCATGTTATGAAACTTCCCTGCCCCTTAACTATTAGATCAACCAGTGTTTAAAGTATTAACGTACAGATATATATGTGTATATATATGTGTGTACATATATATACACGTGTGTGTATATATACATATATGCATATATTTATCTACGCATCTATAATGTGATGAGGTACTGGATTTTTACTGGAAGCTTCAGCCCAGCCCTGAAAATTAGGACTTTTCGTTATGGCATCTTAAAGCTGTCGGTAAAGGAAAAAGGGTATTACAATACAATGAAGATAATGCTAGAATCCCAGTCCCTCTAACACATCTTTGAAACTCTCCCACTGTCACCCAGCATCATTAATCAGTAATGCTTGCAGGACTGACTCCAGGGACATCTGGACCAATGGACAACAGCAAGACTGCAGCAGAAATAGCGTTGCCTGGCAAAGTGTTACTAGGACTAGTAATTGGTAATGACAGTGCTTGTGGTTAGTCCAGCTGTGTTATACCTGACTGCAGTAGGACAGCAGACAAATTTGGAAGTGTAGCATGAAACTAGCAAATGAGCAAGACAATGAAGAAATAGCCAAAGTAGAAGCTTTTGTGTATCCTTTTAAAAAAAACACAACCCATTTTAAGTTTGCTGCTTTACTGTTCAACAATAATTGCAAGATTTCCAGGCATTTATTTGTAGCACACTTAAGATCCAGGTTCTGCTCTGAAATACATACAGAAATATGTGTATTAGAAACAAAACAAAAAAATAAACCCTCCCACACCTCAGACAAGAGTTAGCTTTAAGAATCTTAGCTGAAAAAGTTAACTTATTCTATGATTCTATGCTGTTTCAAATATATAGTTTTGAACTTAAATGCCTAAAACCATTAAGACCTCAAGGTTAGACTGAGTAACCAGTTTTCTTCTCCAGTTGCAGCATGAGCTGATTAATGGAAAAGAAAACATACCAGACAGGACTGCATATATGTCCTCTAAAGTTGACAGGAAACTATCTGGAACTACTCAAGAACAATGATTTCAAGCCAGCTGCACCTCTAGCCTGCTAGAATAGTTTAGTGTGGATCCTTTTCATTTATTTATGAATGATAACAACTGCTAGAAGTATTTTTAATAATTAGTATATAACCTCACCAAAACACATCTCTTATTTTTAGATTGTAAAAAAAATATTTAACTTGAAATTAGTTACCCCCAAGGTATAACTTATGCATATGAAGTAACTGTAATAAAAATACCTACCTTGTAAATAAAAGTTGAAATAGGTGCTATTTTGTAGTCAGGTATTTGAAATACAAATCATATGAGTAATTTCTATCTATCTTATGTAAAAAAAAAAAAAAGTTAGTGCACTATTTTACTTTCTTAGATGCACAGTTTCCAGTTAATATGTTTAAATATTCCCATAAGAATGTTTAAGCATTCCTAAATTTCAGTGCTAAAAAACAAAGTGCCAACAAAACTCCCAGCTTCTTTTAGAAGATACCGCCCAACTTCCAGTAAAGAAATGTTTTATTTTAGCATATTCATAAACTTATGAATTATAAGTATTCATGAAAACAATCTTCTCTTGGTTGAGTCTGGATTTTAAAGATTGATTGCCACATGAAAATCATCCCTACTTGAAAAAGATCTTTCAACTCAGGCACTCATATCTGGCACAATTTCTCTGGCAGAATCTGTACACACCCGGAAATGTAAGCCAAATTCCATAGCACAAACACTGTAGATAATGTAAGTTATCCACACACAAAATGGTGAATGTTTCCATTTTAAAATTGTTCTACACAGCTTGTGCACAGTTAGTGCTGGACAGTAGGCCAGAAAGCATAGAAATAGCTGGGAGCGTGGGAGGAGGAATGGGGGCACTAGAAAAGAAAAAAAATACAAAATATATATATGTCACACAAAGAGTCAATACATTTTACAATAGCACCATTTTGCTATTGTTCTCTAGTAATTCAGGAAGGATATTTTGGTTTATATTTCACCGATCCAACAGTGAGTAACTGACAACAAAAAATGTAAGGGGGTTAGTTTTTACTTTAAGGATTTTGTAGATCTGTTTCTCAGAATTTCAGTAAATAACACATCAGAACAACATGAGAGATAGTTCCTGATATCAGTGTTCCTATCAGATCACATGAAATTGTCTTGAATTATCTGATGAGGACAGATGGGTGGTTTACTTGCACATTACAAGCGCCCACACAAGCTGTATTTACTAGCTACTATAAAATTGCTATGTATACAGAGAAAGGCACTCATGGAGCAGATGACTAGCATTATTAACCCACAGAAAAATAGAGAAGGTAAAAAACACGGACAAGACATAAAACAAAAGAAAGAATTCTTCTTACACAGTTCTCTTTTCACAATTCTATAAGCCCTTAAATAATAAAAAATTGTTCCTCTCTAGCCACTGAGAAAAAAAGATCCATAACCTATGTTTACTTTCATTATCACCCTACTTTTGTTTACCATATGTTCCATTAAAGTGAAGTAGTGTCACCAATGAGCACCAGTGACACCACCAAATGTCACTACAGAATATACTGTTGTGTTACAAGTTTTGTATTTAGTCCTCTGCTCTCATAGATAAAACATTATAGTAGGTTTCCTGAAACTTACTACAGTTAACTTACAGTTAACTGTAAGTATTGTTTGGTGACAGCCCCTATAACAGAGAAAAGAACCTGTACTGAAAAAAAAAAAAAAAAAATGTAAAAAGAAGTCACAAACCTGATTTGCAATGGTACTAAAACAAACAAAACAAACGAGGTACTGGTGATAAGAGAAGTAAAATAAAATAGACATTCACAGCTATTGTGAATAGGCATTAACTGTGGTAGCTGGAATACACTGGGGTACTTTATTCAGTCTTGCAATTGCAGAGCAAGCAAAGTGCTAATGATCAGTACTGGCACAGATGAGGCAGCTCTTGATACCATTCCAATTACTTAATATTCCAGCAGCCATAAAGCTTTCCAGCAGCAACAGAAAAGGCCAAGTCTCACAGTGTTCCTATCTACCACACACTAGTGGAATCTTCAGATGCCACATTGCAGTTTGGGGGGGGGGGGGCATTTTGGGTTTTGTGGTGAGCTGTGGCAGTTCATTGAGAAGGAAGAGAAAAAGATACCCTTCAAAACCAAACACCAAAAGCTTACAACCAAGCCAAGCCACTCATGCTTGTTTTCATTAGAACGACTGGCACCTAATGACCAACACAGACATTTGACAGTAAGCAATGATTTCACTAAATCATCTTGCTGTAATGGTCCAAATCATTAAACCAGACAAAAGAAGAAAAGTGAACCACACCAAATTGTCTATACATATAGATAGTTCCAGGAAAACCTGAAATACAGCTATTAAAATTTATTAAAAAAAACAACACGATCAGTCACAAGCTATTATAAAGCAATAATAAAGGCTCACATCTGGAAGGAACCAAAGGACTTTTCTAGTTAAAATAAATGCTTAGGACTGTGGTTCAAGTGACCATATGAGAAAATATGTAAACAGTGACAGCAGCAGAGTCTCGCAAGTCCAAGTTTACACATCTTATATCACAGAATCACAAAATGGTTGAGGTTGGAAGGGACCTCTGGAGATCATCCAGTCCAACCCCACTGATAAATCAGATTCACCCAGAGCAGATTACAGAGTATCATGTCAAGCAGGGTTTTGAAGATCTCCAGAGAAGGAGACATTCCATAGCATTTCTGGGCAGCCTCACTGGAACAGCAGGTTCCAGTGTTCTGTCACCCTCAAAGTAAGTTCTTCCACACATGCAGATGCAACTTCCTGTGTTTCAGTTTGTGGCCATTGCCCTTTATCCTGTCACTGGGCATGACTGAAGTGTCTGGCCCAATCCTCTTGACACCCACCCTTAAGACATTTGTACACATTGAGAAGATACTCTCAGTCATCTCTCCTCCAGGATAAACAGGCCAACTCATTCAGTCTTTCCTCATAAGAGGGATGGCTCCTCTAGCCATCTTCGTAGCCCTCCACTGGACCCTCTTCAGTAGTTCCTTGTCTTTCTTGAACTGGGAAGCCCGGAACTGTACAGGTCTTCAGTGCATGCCTGCATATTCTAACAATGTTCCTATATTCCTCCCAAGTGACTTCTCCCCTTTTCCACATTCCATACACTTCCTTATTCTGTTTGAGTTTTGGCAGAAGCCCTTTGCTCATCCATGCAGGTTTCTTGTCCCCTTTACTTGATTTCTTATTCAGTGGATGCTCCAATCTTGAGTTTGCAGGATGTGATGGTTGAATATTAACCAGTTCTCCTGGACCTCTTTACCTTCCACAGCCCCAGCCCATGGGATTTCTCAAGTAGTTCCTTGGAGAGGCCCAATTTAGCTCTCCTGAACTCCAACCATGCAATCCTACTTACTGCCCTACTTCTTCCACACAGGATCCTCAACTCTGCCATCTTGTGGTCACTGCAGCCAAGGCTGTCCCCAACCTTCACATTCCCAACCAGCCCTTCTTCCTTTGTTGGTTCTTTCACCACCCGTGTCAAAAAGTTATCATCAGTGCTCTGCAGGAATGTCTTAACTGTGTTGCCTTTCCAGCAACACAGCTCAACCCATCAGGGTGGTTGAAGTCTTCCAGGAGAACCAGGCCTGTGACCAGAAAGCTGCTTTCAGCTGCCCATAGTAAACCTCATCAACTTCAACTTCCTGATCAGGTGGCCTACAGTAAACACCCACAAGAGTGTTACCCATGTTAGCCTGTCCCCTAATACTTATCTGTAAGTTCTTAACTCATTCTTCATTCACTCCTAGGCAGAGCTCAATACTTTTCAGTTGTTCTCTCACATAAAGAGCAACTCCACCACCTCACCTTGCTAGGCTCTCTTTCCTAAAAAGTATGTAGCCATCTATGTTCGCACTCCAGTCATCTAGATCTATAACCATGTAACCGTAAGTACACACAAAGACTTTGATCAGTAGTCTTAGAGATATCATTATTTGATCAAATAGAGTTAACTAGATGAGCATGACATGTTGCAAGCAGAAAGTAGTAATTCTCCCTTCAAGTAGAAAGCATAAGATTACAAATACATCTTAGAAAATCCTGGCAAGATAGAAAACAACAACACTAAAGCTATTGAATGACTGAGTCCCAGCATTCTGCCACCCTTTCCTTTGGTTAATAAAAAGATTAAAGACATAATACCAAGCATCACAGCTTTCTGTATGACAGTGGCAGATTGCTAGCTTAAGGAATTAGCTGTGGAGATTTTTTTTTTATTTATTTTATTTTTATTTTTTTTAGCTGCATTTTTTTTTCTGGCTTCAATATTAAAATAGCCAGCAGTTCCGGGCAAACACTTTATCCCTCTGCCTCTGTTTCTTCTCTTAAACTAATCCTTCCCCATATGTTTTCCCAAACTTGTATTTCAGTAATCCTTCACAAAGTACCTCCATTCAATAGCTGCAACACTTTTTGTCCACATATGATTCAAACATTAAAGTCCATTCGAGATGGTCTTACAAAATAAAATTATTTATTACAGTTGATCCTAAAAGCATTCATTGCTGGCTTGTTTTGATACATTAGTACACTGCATCAGTCAGGAAAAAAACAACAAACCATTGCTAATATTTGAATCAAGTAGTCTCTACATTCTCTTATAAAATCCACTTTTTAATCATCAAGATTTGCAGAGGTGAGCAGCTGCAGAGAGGAGCCTTCAAGCCGGCAGCGAGTGGTTGCCCCGCGTCCAGAAGCCCCAGTTCTGAACAACGAGAGCCACCGGGGGAGCCCCGAGCCCCAGCCAGGCCTTGCCCAGGAGACGGCAGCTCCGCTGAGGCCCGCAGGGACTCTCAGGGGGCGGCACCAGGAAGGACGGCCCCGGCCCGAGCGGGGAAAACCCGGCCCAGGGAACGCGTGAAGCGGCAGTCGGCGTGGGCACGGCGAGGGGCGTGGGGAGCGGGAGCGGGGAGCGCTCCCTCAGGGCCGAGGACGTGGCAGCGTCAGCGCCAGACAGAGCCGATGAGAGGGGAGGCTGCAGCGCAGAGCTTGGGGGTACAGAAAGTGCCCGCACTGGTGTCGTGAGGGGAGGGTGCACCATGGGCAGGGCTGCACTCGGTGATCACTGGTGGAGGGCCTCCTGTAGCAGGGGCTGCGCTGCGGGACGGTGTCGGTAAGCTAAAAGATGTCGGGGAAGCTGGGAGGAAACTAGACTGCTTGCTCCAGGCCCAAACTGTGCAGGGCTTGGGGCACCATAGTGGTGGACAAAAAAAAAAAAAAAAAAAATATGGAGGAAGAGGACAATTAACAGCAAGGGGCTTCCTCCTAAATCCTGTGTCCCTACCCAGAACTGCTTCGCATTTCTGCAGGGTAACAACCAAGTAATAACTGGCTGATGCTCCGGTAAAGAGAATCACTACTGGTGCTTCCAGGAAAAAGCAGCAGGTCACAGTAGTAGGGGACTGAAAAGCAGACAGGCACCCATCTGTTGGCCTGACCCAGTCTCAGGGGAGGTGTGTTACCTACCAGGGGTTCGGGTCAGAGATGTTGCAGAGTCTCTGCCTGCCCTAGTAAGTCTCACTGACTATTACCCACTTCTAGTGATCCATGTGGTCGCCAGTGATGCAGATAGCAGTAGCCTGGAGAACATAAAGAAGGACTACAGAGCCCTGGGAGAGGTGGTTAGGGGCTCTGGAGCTCAGTCAGTCTTCTCATCAATTCTCCAGGATAAAGGGGAGGATCTTGAAAAGGCTAGCAGGATTGGCCAGGTTAATAAATGGTTAGAAGGGTCCATTCCTTGCCGTAGCCAAGGAATAGGGTATCTTGAACATGGGGCTCAATTTGGGAGGCCAGGTCTACTGGGGGCTGGTAGAGCTGGTCTGACAAAGAAGGGGAAGAGCTGCTTTGGTAGGCAGTTTGCCAGGCTGGTCAAGGATGCTTTAAACTAGATGTGTTGGGGGAGAGGAACATCATTCCATCCCAACACTCCCAGTCAGTTGCCAGCACCTGTAATAAATACTCAGTGATGCAAAGATATTTCAGCTGCTCCAGCCAATGAGTCGGCTTCATTTGGAGCTCAGCTCAGATGCCTCTATAAAAACACCGTAGTAGGGGGAACAAACGAGGAATTAGAGATGTGTGCATGGCTACAGGGATATGATACCACTGGCATCACAGAAACATGGTGGGATGGCTGCTATGACTGGAGTGTTGGAATGGAAGGTTATAGGCTCTTTAGGAAAGACAGGCCCAGCAGGCGGGGCGGGTGAGTTGCTATTTATGTTAGGGATAGGCTGGAGAGTATGGAACTCTGGGGACAGGTGATGAACCAACAGAGAGTTTGTGGGTCAGGGTCAAAGCAAGAACAGCGATGAGGGGACATTACTGTGGGGACCTGTGATAGGCCACCTGATCAAGAGGACTCTGTGGATGAAACACTCTATAGGCACATAAGAACAGCCTCATGGTCGCACCTTGTCCTCATGGGGGACTTCAACCACCCGGATATCTTTTGGTGGGATGGTACGGCCCACCACAGGCAATTCAGGAGGTTCCTCAACTGTGTAGAAGACAACTTCTTCTTCCAAGTAACGGAGGAGCCGACAAGGAGAGGTGCCATGCTTGACCTTGTGCTCACCAACAGCAAGGGGCTGGTTGGAAATGTGATGCTCCGGGGCATCCTTGGCTGTAGCAGTCATGAGATGGTTGAGTTTGGGATCCTCAAGACAGTGAGAAGAGTGTGCAGCAAGCTCACTGCCCTGGACTTCAAGAGAGCAGACTTTGGCCTCCTCAGGAACCTGCTTAGAAAGATTCTATGGGATAAAGCCCTAGAGGGCAGGGGGGCCCAAAACTGTTGGTTCATATTCAAGGATCACCTGCTACAAGCTCAGGACTGTTGCATCCCAACTAGAAGGAAGTGCAGTAGGAGGGCCAGGAGACCTCCATGAATGGGGCCTGCAAGGATGCTGGGGAGGGATTTTTCAGTAGGGAGTATAGTGGTAGGACAAGGGGTAACAGGTTCAAACTTAAACAGAGGAAGTTTAGATTGGGTATAAGGAAGAAGTCCTTTACTGTAGGGCGTAAGGGTGATGAGGCACTGGAACAGGTTGCCCAAGGAAGTTGTGAATGCTCCATCCCTGAAAGTGTTCAAGGCCAGGTTGGATGGAGTCTTGGGTGACATGGTTAAGTGTGAAGTGTCCCTGCCTATGGCAGGGGGGTTGGAACTAGATGATCTTAAGGTGCTTTCCAACCCTAACTATTATATGATTGTATAAGTTCCAGTAGGTAGCTTGTTTTCATGGTAGGTATTCAATACAGTAGACACTTTTTAAGAGTTTATGAATGACAAGTAACTTTAGCTATGATTTTGTGACCATTCTGGCAGGATGCCTATACACATTTCTGTCATGTGCACTTGTCTTCTCTGATCTGCTTGGACTTCGAAGTTTGAGTAAGCTTCAAAATATAACACAACTTAGTCAAAAAATTTCACCTGTTTTCTAAGAAATTGCCTGTGGTATATCCAAAATTAGGTGCACCTGAAAATTCAGTGTCTTCCAGTGATCCTGCAGTACTTTCTGAATATTCATTTGACTCAGATTTTTTTGTATTTCTAGCCTGTATCTCCAGCTAGTGCCCTTAGCAGCTACACTTAACATTCAGTTAGCTTGAATGCTGGTAAATGATATACAGGCCTACAAAAGCCTATTAAATGTGTTCCATATTTGCATTCCAAATTTATTCCTAAGAGAGCTAACAGGTGTAAAAATTGCTGAAAATGAAAATAGCTACTATGATCCTACAAACATCCAGAACTTCTGAGAAACAGCAGCTTCAGAAGTTTCATTCATCAACCATAAACTTGCCCATCCTCATTCACCATTTCTTCTTTATCTGCAACATATTCTTAATAGTTATCCTGAGCAGAACAGTGTATTTTCTTGCATTATTCTACCAAAGTCTCATTTTCATCTGACACAAAGCCAAACTGAGGTCGGGCCAGACTGAAAGAAGTATTTTCAAAATCAGTTTTCTCTGAAGGTTAGTGGCCAAGGATTTCATAGTGCCTTTATTTTTATTTTTTTTTTAATTTTTTTATCATTATACATAAAAGACTTGAAAGATTTGAAGAGGATTTTTATTTCAATTTCCCAATATTAATGGTGGAGGATAACTGCAATAGAAGAGTACAATGCCAAGCTTGTGATGAAGGAAGAATCAATAGGAAATTACAGAGAAGTCAAAGAGTAACATATATTTCAGGGGTAAAAAAATTTAAAGAAATCCTGAAACACTTTTAAAGTAATGCCTGCAGTACTGTAAGATCAAGGAATTTGTATGCATAGAAGAGCTCTTTGGCTGTGTGTGCCAAACTACTGTTTATAAAAAAAGGACTATATTATCACTTATTACTGAGCATCAGACAAAAGGCGTAACTGACAGTAACATGCAGAGATCACTGATAACTTGAAATCAGAAGTGGTTACTCTATTAAGTTTTCTGCTAGGATGTGTGATTAAAAGTTCATCTGCACACCCACAACAGAACAGAGAAAGACAACGTTAGGTGGAGGACCCGGAAGAATACTGTCCCAGAAGATCCCAGGCCCATCACAGGACCCGTAAGTGCATCACAGCTCATTTCCATGAACCCAGAGAAATGCAAGGACCAAAGGCAAACAACCAAATGAAGGACTCAGAAGGGACGCCTAGTACCTGTCTCTCCCGGATGTCTCCCAGGAAAGCCTCAACCACCTATTCAGGGATTAAATTCATCAACCCCAAAGCACCTTTCAGACTGAGTAGTGTTTCTGCCTAGGTGTATGGAAGACATTGTGGGATACAGGGCAAAAGCATCCCAGAACTGCAGAAGACTTACAATGGGATGTTTAGGGGATGAACCAAAGGCAGAGAAAGGAATGGATCTAGGTGATTTGGGGAGGAACAACAGGGAAAAACAGGGATAAAGAGTGCCATTTGTGTGTGAACAGTGGGCTGGTTGGTACGCTTGCTTGGCCTTGCTGTGATTAGCACAGTCTGCCCTGTCTTCTCATTAATTTCCATTTCTACCTTCTGTAGGCAGGGATCATGTGCATGTGTGTATGGGGTCTGAGGGCCAGCAACTGGAGTCAGACCGTCTGTCAGATGGATCATCTGACTGTGGTGCCAGCAACTGGAAAGACCAGTGAGTGAACTTAAGCACCATCAACTGGGCTATGACCTTGAGCTATGGGTCCCACCTGTCTGTTGTGCCAGCAACTGAAGTAAGTGAGGGTCTGGCTGTCAACTGTTTGTCTGGGGCCACGGACTAAAGGACCTGTGTGCATGGGTGACAGCAAGTGGGGAGGATGGAGTGAGTGAAACCAACTGCCAGTGGCTGGGCTGGGAGTAGGGGCCAGAGTGTATCCATGATGCCAGCAACTTCAGTGAGTGTGGGTGTGCAGTGGAAGCGTGAACACCAGCAAAGATCAGTCTGGACAAGCTGGTGAGGAACCACAGGAAGTTCCACCTGAACATGAGGAAGAACTTCTTTACTGTGAGGTGACCAAGCATTCGAAGAGGTTGCCAAGAGAGGTTGTGGAGTTCCTTCCCTGGAGATATTCAAGAGCCATCTGGACACAACCCTGAGCTATGTGCTCTAGGTGACCCTGACTGAGCAGGGGACTTGGACTAAATTACCTCAGGTGGTCCCTTCCAACCTCAACTAATCTGTGAGTCTGTAACTCTGTGAGAATAAAATTCTGGGTTCTGATTCAAGTTGTTTTTAAAAAAGCGTATGTGCTGAATCAAAACTTAAGTGAAGTATGCCTGTACAGAAATGACTGAGCAGTCCATGCTGCATAATGGGACTCTAGCACTACTATGTAGAGGACTCTACATTGTTAAAGATAATAAATTCTATTCTTGCCAGTTCTGTAAAAAGCTTAACTACTTACAGCTAAGTCTTAAAATACGTTTTTCAGTTCAACAGTGGATGATAGTAAGAGCTGCCTGAAGGGTTTTGCGAAAGGTATAAATGATGTTTTTAAAAACAGATATGTTCCCAATTGAGGCATGCAGCAGAAATAGGCAACCATCCAAAAATTAAAAAAAAATCAGCTTGGATGACTATTCAAAGCTGTACTGAGATAGTACATTTCTTTGATGTGAAAAACAAGCTAATATCCTCAAAGAGCTTTTGCAAGTGTTGTGTTGATTTTTATATCTTCTGTTATGATATTTTTTAATTTTTGTTTCCAGTCACCAATTAAGACAAGAACAATATGTAAGTTAACAAGTGCTGCTTACATTATAAACTGCCCATTTTGTCTAATTAATTCAATCTGCCACTCAGTTAACAGGTATATGAAGGTGATTAGGCTCTCCAATTCCACCATTACATTTTCAAATAAAATGATACTGTCTTTCAAATTATACATAGCCTAAATTTAAGATATAAACTACCTTATGTTCTTCTACTTGCTAACATTTGAAGAACCAGATTAAATGATAAAATTACTCATTAGACTTTGCTGATAGGACAGTATATAATGAGAGAAAGTGGTTACGGTACTAAAATGGAGATTGGAAAGACAGTGTCTTTCTCTCTGTCAGCTCTTTTTACATAACCCATTTGATTTCCCCATCTTCAGTTCCCTGTTGGAATAATTAGCATTCCTTTAACTCCAGCACACTTTTACCTCAAAAAGATTTGAGAAATGAGATGATTTTAAGATCTCTGGAAGAAGAAACACAAATCATTTTGCTATTTAACTGAGGAAGGAAAACCGGATTCCTAGTATATTGATACAAAAAACAGTATAGAGATGCTCAAAAAGTAAAAAAGAGGAGGGGGAATGAGGCTGTAACACTGTTCTGGAAGATCATTCAATTTACAATAATCCAAGCAAACAAAACAGAAGGAGTCAAAATGATCTGTCGGTCCATAAGGGTGATAATGGGCCTTGGCAAAACCAACTGTGTGTCACTGGAGTGCCATTGACAGGCGGTCCTTCTCAATAACACAGCTCACAGAATATGTGGCAAGTTTTGACAAGTGAAATGTAGTCATTGACAACTAAAACAATAAACTTTCTAACACAACTCTTCTTCCTGAATCTTAAATCAGAAACACTAAGAATTAGATAGAAAAAGAAGGTATGTTGTTAAAAAAAAAAAAAAAAAAAAAAAAGATCTTCCCCTACAGATGTCAATAGGAGTCACTTAATCAAGGCCTTGCTGCTCACTGAACTACTTCCTGAAAAAAAATGGTTTAGGTTTTTTGTTTGGTTTTGGTTTGGGTTTTTTTTTTTTGAGGGGAGAGGAGGGTAACGATTAAGTAAGGACCAGGGAATTCTAAATATGTTTTGATTCTGTTAGCTCTTAGCTAACCAAGCTAAAAAGAAAGGGAAAAATGCAGATAAATTCAAAAGCATTAAGTGCTTTAAGGTAATAGGAAGCTTTCAGTTTCAGCCATAAGCGTGATCATACTTTAAGTTACACATTGTGTTTTCATCTTCCACAGCACTTAAAATATAAAGGAGGCATTTTTATATATATCAGTCGTAATAATTTTGCTGCACAAGCCTAAGGAGGAAAGCCTCATGTGCCTGGGTCTCAGCAGCTGGAGAGATCTGAGATCCAGGGTATGTTACCTGGCAGACTGAGCACCTGAGTTAGTTCTTTGGGGAGCAGACTTGTGCATACATGTATTTCCCACTAACAGATGCTTATCCGACAAAGAGGAGGACAGGATGAGGCCATTGATGCTTTTTTGCATTTGCAAAAGTAAGGTGTTTTCTGTCTATGACCTGTGCAGCCTCCTCTGTAAATTTGGATCATATGCCTGTCTTTGTGTTTGTCTTTTGAGAATACATGCACAGGATTGGTACTGGGCTTATGGGCATGGAGCAACTGCGTGGTACCAGATTCAGCAACCCCTACAGAGGATCCTTCCAAGATAATTTAAATATTTAATACAGGTGTGGGTTTTTTTGCTATAGATACATATGAACAGAAGAACTACATAAAACTACATCATTCAGCATTAGAGTGGTAGATGAAATTGAGTGTAGTTAATGCTTATAACATAACTAAGGCAGTTAAACAAAGATTAATGAACATGGCAAGTAAAGACAGCTTTACATTAAAATCAAAGTTATAAAATTACGTTTGCCACTAAGGAGTAAAATCTTGGGATTATGATGCTTAGTTCCATGAAATCACCAGCTCAGTGTTCAGTAGAAGTCAAAAAGCAAACCACAGATTAGAGTATTAAGAAAGGAAAAGACAACAGAACAGAAAATACTGTAATACTGTGGTATAAATTAACATTTCTTCCACAATTCAAATCTTATATGCATATCTCCCCTCAACTTGAAAAGGACACATTCAAATGAGAAAATGTTCAGAGGAGGGTTACAGTATGTAGAGATTGGCTGTCTGTGAGATCTGACTGACTAGGCAAACACTTTCCTGTATGGAAAAAAGAAAACTTAAGGACAAAATGATGGAAGTATATAAGCAAGCAATGGTATTGTGAGACAAAAAAAAAAAAAAAAAAATCAGACTTTTCCAGTATGAGTTGCAGGGAACTTCAGGCAAAAAAACTGAGGTTCAGATTGAAAGGAAATGAAAGGAGGGGAATCTAGAGTGCAGAAAAGCATAAAGCGTGCTGTGGATGCAGAAGGTTTTTATGGGATCAAAGGGACTCTGAATAATTACTTAGGGTCATTAAGTAGGCTGCTCACAGAGATGGAAATAGTCTGAAGATGAAGACTACTTAGAAGAAGCATCACATATATTTGCTTTCTCCTTATTCTTCCATGAGTGGTTTCCAATTGTCTGTACTAGAAGAAGCAGGGTTCAGAAGTTGGTCTGAATACATACACCTACTCTTACATTTTCCCAAAGTGGGCTAGATTTTCATCCAGTGCCTTACCTTGATCAATTTTGTCTAAACATTCTACTCCCTTTCTGACGGCCAGTCTAGTAGCCCACTTTGAAATATCATATGTAGTATTCTAGGCACTTAAAAAACAACTTTCAATCTTGACCCATTGCAAATTAGCATCAGTGCCCGTAAGGTCAAATGGTACACCAAAAATAAAACAAGAAATTTCTGAAAGTTTTCCCCTCAATAAACATTCAGAAGGTCAGCATGTGTTAAAATATAGGTTAGTTTGGCAACTCAGATAGTAGTACTCCATAAGATTAAAATTAGCTTATACATGTGTACTAACCACAGTTTCCTGCTTAGCTGTCACAGAATTTCTGTCCTAACTCTAATCTGTAAAAAATTCCAGTTTAGCCAACCTACATATTCTCCTCTCCCCACCTCAGTTTAGCATCAGTAATAGTAAATGTGTAGCCACCACACAAGTGAGGTCAGTGTACTGATGGGCAAGAAAACAAACCATTTTCCTTTTTTGGTCAGTTCATTCTCAGCCAGCTGACTAAACTCTCTAGATACAGTGTGTCCACATACTCAGTAAAGCTGATGCAAACCAGGGGACAAGGATGGCCCTGTCACTGACAGAATGGCCTGTAAGCAGAATGACCTTCTGACTCTGAATTTGCACATACAGTTTGTGTAACTTTAATGTAGACATCCCTTTACTAATGTGGTGGAAGTTTTGTCCTGAATGTGAGCTCATTATCTGATGCAGAGTGTAGCAGTGGCTACATATAAAGGCTTCTCGACTAGATCACTGGCCAACCCCCCGGGGCCAGGGAAGAGACAGATAGCACACACAGTATGAGTGCCAACTTCCTTTTATACTAACACCTGTGGGTGGGATTACAGGTGCGTCATAGAGAGGCGGTGATTACCTATCTTCCCGTGACACCGCGAGATCTTCCGAATGCCAAACCCTACAGCACAGCACTAATTCACACGCTTAGTCAAGATATTTCTGTTCTTTCATTCCAGTTTGGACAAAGTAGGGAGCTAGACAGAAATCCACAAATGCCTAGCTCACCAACTGTCAACTTTTACACTATATACACGTTAGCAAGCAAAGACATTGGCCTTCATGGGTTGCAAATTACATAAATCTTTCATTACTTAGTGCTCTGTTACCTATTTATTAAACAGCAATCTTCTTTCTCATGTTAATTAGTCCACATGCTCAATCTCTACTTCTCTTTGGGTCTGGGCTGTTTCTTGAGTCAATGGTCTATGAGTTGGTGGCCATGATCTACCCCTGCCAGAATTACCTTCCCCCCAGAGAGTGCTTAGTTTTGCTGAGCTCATTTCTTGTGGTAACATCCAGTCAGCTCATCTGTCTTGTGGTCTTGTGGCAGTGCCTCCTTTTCGAAGTTACTCCTCTAAACAAGGGACTTGCTGGTGCCTAACAGAGCATACAAAAATGCTTATTACTTAAACTATTAACAAATCATTGCACTTAAATATGAGTTACTAGCAATGCATTTAATTTTATTAAAAGTTTGTTATCAGAGGGAATTAATTTATTCCTCCAAGTTAAACCTTATAGAGCATAAAAATTCCTGTCAATAAGGTTGGATCACTGTTTTATTTTTTGGAAGGTAGATAGAGGAAAGAGAAAATGGTATTTAAGAACACTATTATACCCATTTAAGGGGAGCAGCATTCAATCAGCATGTCAAAGTAAGTTGAATCTTATGTGCTGTTTCGCTGAAACAACAAAATGGCCCAAAATTGTAGATGACTGAAACACCTGTAGTGCTATTAGAAAGATTTACTAGAAGAGAGACAGCAGTTTCCATATATGCTGAATAGCATGGGGATAGTTTTTTTAGAAAACCTGTAGGAAGAGTAAAAGTAATCAAATATAAAGGCATTTTAGAGTCTCTAAAATTGAAAAATGTTGGGGAAAACCCCTTCTAATTATCATTTCAGCATTTATATAGCATCTTTTCCCAGCACCCTGACACTCTTCCCTACTAATTTATTCAAATTCTTTTTGCTACAGTAACAACAAAAACCTGATCAGGCATGGAAAGCCTGATACCATAGACAAGTTTAAAGTTAAAACATGGTTGGATGCAAAACAAAAAATAGACAGAAACAAACAGATGAAATCTAATGTTAATTTAAGTCATTACACCACTGTAATTAAAAATGTGAGGGTTTTTATTCATGTCATGCATGGGTAATTCAGAAAAACCTCTATAAGCTACAGAAGTATTCAGTGTGTAGAATTTGGAAACATCACTTTTTGGTCTGTAAAAGTCTGATAACAGATGGTGTTTTAGGAGCATTGTGAGTTAGAAAAAGGAGAAAATTCTCTCTGAAACAAAATAATCCTATAAGAGACAGCCTGCGATGTGTGCTTTTATTTCCTGGATGTTTCATAAGCAATATGCTTTCTTAAATGTCAGAACAAAACCAGTGTTTCAACAAGCAGCACTGATTTCAGACTACGGAAAAGGAAATACAATCAAATACAATACTTATCAGAAAGTAACTACCTGGCTAGAAAATTTAATACCTGACTAAATGTTCAGCTCTTCTAACTCAATCCCAGCCAGGAGGCATATCTGCAAGGCACCTCTCCGTAACTAGTATTAAGTCTACCCTCCAGTGATGGGGTCTGTAGTATAGGCCTATTGCCCGTTACTTGATCATTTATTTATTTATTTAGGTAACGCCTTACTCATCAGAGTAGCTCTGAGAATGCTGAAGCATGTCTTGTTTTGTGGTGCAGACTCTTTGTATAAAACATTTGCACATAACACTGGGGCTTTACTGCAAATCTTGCACTTAAGACAGTTCTAGAGGAAGTTCAATGATTCTTCCTCATCTGTATTTCTTCTAGGCTAGGAAATTTAGTAGCTAGTACTTTACAGTTTGAGATATTTGTCTTTTATTTCTTATCTTTTCTTCCTCATTCCTTTTGCTTTTATGCATAATAGTATCTCCTTGAATCTCACCTGTTGATTTGGTTACCTTTGGCCTTTCAGGACAGAATCATAGAATAGTTGGAGTTGGAAAGGACCTTAAGATCATCTAGTTCCAATCCCCCATGCCATGGGCATGGACACCTGGCACTAAAACATGTCACCCAAGGCTCTGTCCAACCTGGCATTGAACACCGCCAGGGATGGAGCATTCACAACTTCCCTGGGCAACCCATTCCAGTGCCTCACCACCCTTACAGTAAAGAATTTCCTCCTTATATCCAATCTCAATGTATAATTTGATAGAATGTATAATTTGATTGATCCGTAAAAATTCAGAATCTCTTTTAATTTCCTGAATATTGTAAGTTGGAAACATGATATTCAGACTTCAAGTATTTGTATACAGCAAGTACTGTTCATATTGTCCTTCTTCTAAGTAACATATTTTTCATCTAAACTCTGGTTAAACTCTACTCAGTTTTCATCACAAAGGAAAAACACAGCATACATTTGTGTTTTAATATATATGTATAATTTTTAATTAAAACCCTCAAGCTATAATACCAAAGCTGACTCTTGTTAAATATGTTTATCTACTTTATATAGTTGCATGTCAGGAGATTTAAAGTCTTAATATACACAAAGCAGAAAACTGCCTTTCTTTTCTGAGAAATATCAATGGATAAAACTCAGTGGATGAAACACTGATAAGCCTTCGGATGGCAGAAACATAGAAAATATAAGTTGTGGGAAACAAGGACTGAAATCTGTTGCCATGACAACAAAATCCTAATTCCATTTGCAAGAGGAAGTTTCTCAATGAAAAATAAACTGCCTAAGCAAGTTAAAAAATTATGTTTGGGCTCACTGGCTCACATAAGTGCACAAAAATTACCAGTGTCTCTACACAAGCCCACTTTAAAACACGACACTTATCTATAATAAAAAATACTGGAAGCGCCTCTGAAGTAAAAAACAAAAATAATAAAACCTTATGTCAATGTCGCAAAGAAACACCAGTTTATAGAATCAGCAGCATCACTGATTTCAAAAGAATCTAACACACTAAAGACATTGCATAATGTATTTTCTTCCAGTTTGGTCTCTGTGAATTTGATACTGCTGCATATCATGTGGTGCCTTTACTACCCAGATACTTCTGGCACTCATACCTTCTGAAGAGGACTTGAACAATACCTAATTCAGTATGAATCTGTGAAAACTTGAATCCGTGGTTCCTGCAATTTCCCTCCACTGCCTCTTAACAATAATTATTTTTACATCTGGATTTGTTTCAAGTCTTTCAGCACTAACCCAGTGCAATAGGAACAGAATTAGGATGCCATTTTCATAGAATCATAGAATAGTTAGAGCTGGAAAGGACCTTAAGATCATCCAGTTCCAACCCCCCTGCCATGGGCCTCTCACTAAACCATGTCACCCAAGGTTCTGTCCAACCTGGCCTTGAACACTGCCAGGGATGGAGCACTGACAACTTCCTTGGGCAGCCCATTCCAGTGCCTCACCACCCTTACAGTAAAGAACTTTTTCCTTAAATCTAATCTAAACTTCCCCTGTTTAAGTTTGAACCCGTTACCCCTTGTCCTGCCACTAGAGTCCCTAATGAAGAGTCCCTCCTCAGCATCCTTGTAGGCCCCCTTCAGATACTGGAAGGCTGCTGTGAGGTCTCCATGCAGCCTTCTGTTCTCCAGGCTGAACAATCCCAACTTTCTCAGCCTGTCTTCATACGGGAGGTGCTCCAGTCCCCTGATTATCCTCATGGCCCTCCTCTGGACTTGTTCCAGCAGTTCCATGTCCTTCTTATGCTGAGGACACCAGAACTGCACACAATTCTCCAAGTGAGGTCTCACAGGAGCAGAGTAGAGGGGCAGGATCACCTCCTTCGATCTGCTGGTCACACTCCTTTTGATGCAGCCCAGGATGCGGCTGGCTTTCTGGGCTGCCAGCGCACACTTGAAGCCAGCTCATGTTCATTTTCTGATCAGCCAACACCCCCAGGTCCTTCTCCACGGGGCTGCTCTGAATCTCTTCTCTGCCCAACCTGTAGCTGTGCCTGGGATTGCTCCAACCCAGGTGTAGGGCCTTGCACTTGGCATGGTTAAACTTCATCAGGTTGGCATCAGCCCACCTCACAAGCGTGCCAGGGTCCCTCTGGAATGGCGTTCCTTCCCTCCAGCGTATCAACCGAACCACAAAGCTTGGTGTCATTGGCAAACTTGCTGAGGGTGCACTCAATCCCGCTGTCCATGTCACCCACAAAGATGTTTTCAATTATATGTTAATATTCAACATATAAAGCCGTTATGGATAAGAAAAACACATCTTTAATTAAAATAATAAAGGTTGAAGAAGTAATATTCTGAAGAGAAATAGAACTGGAACTTGCTCTTAGAATGAGGGTTTTTTTTTATTCTGGTTGATGCTCACTCTTCACAAGCAGCTGTACATTACTGTGCACAGTGCTTTCATCTATGTTGCTAATATCACATCATCATTTAGTGAATATAACCAACTGAACATGCACTTCTTTAACTGTCAATTTTCATTTAAATTGCTACTTTTTTTTTTCCCTTGTTCCTGACCTATTACAGACAACATTCACTTCTGAAGAACAAAGCTCACATAAGGGGGAAAAAACATGTAAATATTAACTTGATGCTACCTTCCTTCCATTCCATGTCCCACAGAAGTTACAGTTAGTAAAGAACTTCACAGACTTACAGAGGAAAGTACATGTTTGAGAGTCTGGAAGTGTGTGTGTTGCAGGAACTACACAGGAGTAACGCAAACTCTACCTAAATCTCAATTTTTTGAGCATGTAATAAAAGATTTTTTAATCCCACATTTCAATTGATAGAGTTTATCAGTTTTAAAGCACTCTAATTAAGCAGAGTTTGTTCAGGTACTTGGTGGGAAGAAAAATTGTAGGCTTGGATAAAATGTCAGAGATGCTAAATTCACTCATTCCAAAAACAGCAGTCAAACTAATACCTGTTCATGTGTCGCAATGAAATGGCTTACACAGCTACTTTGAGAGCATGTAAGGCCCATAAAAACAGGAGGATTACCGGGGCGGGGGAGGAAAGGGGCAAAGAGTCGGGCAGAGGGCAGCGACGGCGGTGGAGGAGGAGGAGGAGGGAGGAGAGGGAGAGCTTAGCAGAGGTAACATTTGCTCTGGATTGATGTTTAAGAACAGAAAGACTTTTGAATTACATAAAAGCATACCTTAAGAATATTTATCTCTTCACAGATAAACAGACACTGCCGTAAAGTAAATCTTGCACTATGCTATTTAAAATCTACAGCTCTGTAGGTTCTTCAGTGTGTGTTTTCAATTTACATGGGCACTAGAGAAATACGGTAGAGTTACAATTCTTCGACCTTTGTTTCAATAAAATCCAGGCGGTTTTTTGCTTGATTAGGTAAGAGTTTCAAACTTACACACACACTCCCTTCACTCGCTTTCCTTTCAAAATGAAAACGGGGGGAAGGGAGAAACCTCAAGGTGACCACTGCGTCTTAGCGTAGTTGAGATTCGGTTTTCACACCGCGAGACGCCCTGCCGTGGCTCTGCCAGCCCTCTCGTTATGTCTGCGGCTATCAGCCTACGTTCCCCCCCGCTTCCGCCGCGGCCCAGCGCCGAAGCGCGGTGATGGGCTGTGCGGCGCGGGGCGCGGGGCGGGGCTCGCCGCGGAGCTCGGCGCGGGCCTTTGGCGACTCCTGCCGGCCGCTCCGCGAAAACACGCCTCTGTAGGACGCGGACATTGCACTCACCGGCACGGCTTCTCTTAGCCCCCGGTCCTTTCACTTGCGGGTTTAGGGTCTCCAAAACCATCTCTGAGTCAGAAATTATTAATTATTTTTTTTCTCAGTTTTGGAAAAGAGTTGTTTTGTTGGTTTTTTTTGTTACCTTCATCTTGAAAAAGCATGCCATTATTACTAAGAACGCCCCCCCCCAAAAAAAAGCTATATTACAAAATTTAAGTTCTAAACTTGTTTCCATCATTGACGCTCTTCCTTTTGCGAGTCATTTTATCATCCCTGGCAGTGTTCAAGGCCAGGTTGGGCAGAGTCTTGGGTATATGGTCTAGTGTGAGATAATCCCTGCCCATGGCAGGGGGTTGGAACTAGATCATCTTTCCAGCCCTAACTATTCTATGATTCTGTATGTTTTAATGTCAGTTTTCCCTTTGATGTGCATTAATGAAGTTTAACCTGTAGCTCTTGTCAAGCAGGTCAAACAATTTTAGTGCAGCAGTCTGAGACAAAAAAAGAAAGGGATTAGTACAGAAATGGACAGAACTATGCTTCATTCCAGCTATTTAGCAAGTTTACAGCCCTGTTTGTTCATCTATGCAGGTGCTATCTGTAGAGATGAATAGTGATACACCTGTCATTTCAAAGTCAAAATAATCAGATGTATAGGAATGTCGACATAAAACAAGTAGAAGGCTGTACAAGGCTGTAAGGGGCTATATCTGTTTAACAGCAGCTAGCATACCAATAATCAATCTATAATACAATAAGGACCATGAAGCTTTGGGCACCTATTAGAATTAATTTTGAATGACTATTTAGATTGCTTTGGAATGCAGTTTCCACACTGACCTATCTGGTAGGATCCAGGATATTTTATTCATAAATTTGTTCATTTTTAAAGCTTAAAAGCAAATGTTAGCATACTATTACAGGTTTTTCAAGTGAATATACAATTTCATTTTAAATACCAGTTTTTCCAGATTGTATAAAAATTTGTTATTAATCAAATGTCTGTTAAGAATTAGTTACATGTTTGCATTTTCCATTTTGTAGTTCTAAGAAAAATAAAATTACAAAATTGATTTGTGTATAATACCTGCTTCCAAAGAGATTATTAGTCTTCAGAAATATGAGCTACATTTGAAAACTGTGAATGTCTCTATACGATTTACTTAATAAACTCAGATCAACAATAGAACAGTTGTTAGAAAAATGATATTAAACAACTCAGAGGGTGCAATAGGAATAGATTTGAAAGCAGTTTCCTGAAGCTTTGAGGTCTGTAAGTGAACTGAAATGCCACCTAGTGAACAAACTTGAGGAAGCTTTTTGCTTGTGTGAAAGGCATCACTGTCCTATTGCACCACACACAGTTAACAGATTATTCAGACAATATTCCCAAAGTGAAAAGTACCAGATTTCACTTTCAGCCAACACTGACTAAACTTCATATTTAACAGAGCAGCTCTCAGCAAGGAGGCAGTGAGTGGGGTATGAAGGGGAGCAGAATGTTCACATTCTGAACAACAGTTTTGAAGATATAGTAATTAATTGTACTGAGTTCTCATTCTTAAGTACCATGAAACTAAACAACTACAGAAAGACTATAAATGACAGCACTGTAGAGATGCAGTCACAGATTTCTCCACTCCATGTCAGATTACAAATGTACCTGACATACCTGACATAATATCTACATACCAGTTTTCATAAACTTCTTTCTACAGGCTCTTGTCATCATTTTACAGATGTGAATCTTGCTGCAGTGGTTCGAAACATAATCCCAAGATGTTTATACTAATTTTCTGCCAGGCCTCACACCTCTGTAAGACGGAAAGCACAAGTGCCTGCTTGCACTTGAACCATCACAATTCACAGTCCAGAAATGTCACTAAAACCTGTCAATGCTGCCTTCCAATAGACTGATGCTGACACATGCTGGGGAACACTAGCAATATAATCCCAAAGATAAGCAGGCTGTGCTCAAGTGGTCTCTTATTTCTATGGACAGAATTATGTTCATGGGATGCTGCACTCAGAATTGTAAAGGACCACGAAGTGTTCAATGAACAGTTCCCACCAAGTTCTAACATGCTCTGCCATGTAGCTCCCTTTAAAATCTTTGCCTTAACCTAGTAAGGAAACTTTAGCCTCCCAGAAAACAAAACAAAATCCACACACATTAAAGGCAAATTATCTGAGTCTAGGTAAAGGTGAAGGAATCAAATTTACTTGTCAGGGAAGTGAAATTACATTCAGGAATCAGACATGAGGAAAAAGCCTTAATCTTCCTGCTTGTTAAAAGATTTAAGTTATGCAAACTTTAATCAATTAACACATTTTACCCTGTTGTAAAAGATTTTTAAAAGTTAGCTGAAGTCTGAATAAGTCTATGATATTACTGTTTGGGGTCCAGGAGTTTAAAAAAAGAATGCCTCCCTGTCTCCAAAAAGTTAGAAAAAGGCTGAAAGAGGCTTGTGCTGGTATTTTAAGCTCATTTCTGACTATTTGCTGCTGATGTTCATTTCAGTTACAAAAACCATGCCTGCTTTGAACAGGAGCAAGCCAGAGATGGTTTGTGGAGATCTACAAATAAGCAGTTCTATCATTCGCACCAAGGATCTCCTCTGCTGTACTCCAGAGGGTCATCAAGCCATGGTCAAGCATCTACTTAAAGGCTGTCTGATATAAGGAAGAGACTATGGAGACCCTCATAGGCATGCTATTTTGAAACTCTTAATTTGGGTTCAACACATCCTTGCTACTTTCTTTTAGTGAAAACCTATCTCAATGTTTCAGTAGTTTCATTACAGTTCATTTCATTCAGGAATACAGATATTCAAAGCTGAGAGTGAGCAATTCACAGCAGTCTTGAAACTGAGAAGTTTTATTTGGTTTAGACAGCAATATAAGCTAATAAAATTGAAAATTCAAAATACAATTTTTTTCCCCAAAGACAGAAGATTTTGGTAAGATGGGATCTCAGGGTCTTTAAAGTTGTTTTGCTTTCTTGTCAGAGTAATACGGAAGAATAACGAAGATGTATTTTTGGCCATAAACTGAGAAAAGCAGTAAGACTACCCTAAAAAGAAGCACAACACATTTGACTGCTCTGTTTGTGAGATGCAACTGAACAAAGCAAGGTTTGGACTTCACAGCTTTCTTTCAGGATCAGCTGTGCATTTTTCAGTTTTGTGTCTACTATGCACATTGCTGCTAAGCCTGACTTCCCATACAGAAACCCATACAGAAAAGAAACAGCATCTTTTCATTACAAGGACAGGTTAGGAAAAGAAAACAGCTTGTAAAGACTGTTTCACTGGGCAAAAACAAACCAAATATTGTCTTTTTAAAAGGTCACAGGAGATGTTGAACAGGATCAGTTCCAACACCGACCCCTGAGGGACACCACTCGTCACTATTTCTGCTTATGCAAGAAGCCTTATGTTGACAATGTCCATGTGCTGTACTAGGCTAAGAACAGTCCTTCCTGATTAGAGATTCATTAGCTCTGTTTCTTTATCTGCCTACACAAGGGCAAAGCCTCCTCTCCTCCTGTCAGTTCTTTCTTCATCAGTGATGTTCATCCTGACCTTGTAGGAGGCCCTTGGATCTGTCCAGGATTCTCCATAGTAACACAGGTTTCAACTTTTTAACTCTCTGAGTATGGAGCTTGAGCGACTCTGGTCATACACATTTTGTTACTGATGGGTGTAAAATCCTCTCACTTTGATTTTACAAATACTGATCTAGTTTCCTTGCTTGGCAGCTGCTATGCAGTTTAAAAGTAAATGGTGAAGTTCTCCCTCCTGCAGGGAGTGTAACAGAGCCTGGCCGTGGGGCCTTCACTGCACTCCTCTCTCCGTTCAGTTTATCTCAGCATGTGCCAAGGTTGCAGGGTCTCCTGGGGAACTATCACTGGGTAGACTCCTTGTATGCCAACTGCATCCCATTCTGGGAGCAGCAGCTGCATTTTACCCTAAGATTTCCTTAATGTTATACCTTTGGGACATAGACTGGGGGGAGGTGATCTCTAGTTTCCCCTATTTTCTACACAAGGGAAGGATGTGAGGAGTCTCCCGCTGCCTGAAGCAGCTGGCTAACCTGGTCCCAGAGAAGGGTCTGTGCACAGCAGAAGCTCCTTCTGCAAGCCCCTGGCAAAGGCTGGCTTACTGCAGTCAGCAGAATGAGCCCACCACTGATCCCAAGAAGTACTTCCTCAAGGGCTTCTGCCCCCACAAGCCTCCTTCCCCAAAATGCAGGGTCACCTTCATCACACTGCTGATCTCTGCCCTCAGGTGAGAGACCTCCATCAGAAGCTGGAACTCTGGGTTTGCTCCATCAACAGAGTGTGCGAATTCCTGCAGGAACAGGAAAGCAGATGTTGCAAAACAGCAGCCCATTCTCCTGGGGAGCATCTGAGCTGAGCAAGGAGCAGAGACACAGGTGCTTTCCCTGCTTTGCAAGTGCTTCCATTCCTCAAGGCTGAGAGAAAGGCAAATGACGGAGGGAAGAACGGGAGCCCTGGCCATTGAGAAAACATGTGCAGGTAGCATCAGGTCAGCTGACACCTCTGCCCAGACCCAACTCCAGCTCAGGAAACATCTCTTACCTCTACATCTTTCTTTCTGCTGCAGAAGCCCACTTCAGATCCTCAAAGGGATCTGACCATTACAGCATATACCACCAGAGCTGCCAGGGCATCCCAGGAGAGGCTTCTCTAGGAAGCTCCAGCAAAAGCTGCTGCTTCTTTGGGTTGCCCTGCATGGAAGCAGAAAAGCCCATGATTCAGCCATCCACTGTCAGCAATGCTCCCTTGCAGGAGGTGCCTGTCCCACAAGAGTCAGCAACCCCTCTGCATGCCTTTGCCTACATTGTCCACACTTGCAGTGAGGTCCCACAGTAGACACTAGCACTGTGCACCTGTGATCTTCAGGTGTGCTTGGTGCCATTTCCCCTCATTGCTTCCCTGAGCCCTGAGACCAGGCTGCGTTGGCCAGGAGAGGTGCCTCTCCATTGCTCGCCCTGCACAGCCTCTCTGGAAATCTCCCCGTTGAGGCTTGGAAATACATACGTCCTTCTCTCACAGCCTTGCAGACTAAGCAACCCTTTTGGTCCTGCGGCAGGTGCAGCAGCGTGGCTGGGAGGCTACCAGCCTTACTAGTAGTCCAAAAGCAAGTCCCCATCAAGGACATACTCTGGAAGCACTTGGGCCATGGAGTTTCCACACATATAAGCCAAAAAAGAAAGCTGGTATCCAGCCCAGCTGTCACACTCAGATATTTGTCACACTCAGATCTGCATAAACATGCAGATTCATCAAGAACCACTGGGAGCAACAAGAAGATGACTTTCAAGCACCTTTTCTAGTGCAGGGCCGTCTTTTTGCCTGTAAAAGTAGGAGTCCTTTGTCTGTCAATGAGCCAAGTCTTAAGCCTCTTTTCAGGTGGATTTTCACTTCTAGGTCTCAAGAACCATTGTTTTGGAAGCCTGCTGCTGTCAGAGAGCTGTCAGAGCAGTGCCCAGGAGGAATGTGCTTTCTGTCTACACTGTTCAACACTGCCAGCAGCTCTTACCCAAAGTATGGGCTCCAGGAGCAGCATCACTACTCTTGAGAAGCAAAAAAGTGGAGCAAACCAAGACTCTTGGCTGTGCACCCCAGTGTCTCCTTGTCCTACCACAGCCAAAGTTTGGGCCTCCAGGAAACATGTGGCAGTGAGACTGCTGAGGGGCTTTGCTCTTGGCCACAGCAGGAGCAGTTAAGAGCGAGCAGATGGCTGGGGAACACCTCCTGCTCTCCTCTTTGTTTGCACTGACCCTTAGACATCCCTTCTCTCTTCCTATCTAAAGCAGGTACACACATACTCCTTTCCCCCTTTTTGCTTCACAGGGCTGGAATGGAGGAACAGGAAGCAAGCTGGCATCAGCCAGCAACACTCTCCACCACTGGAAGCGCAGCTGGCAGCACAAGCCTGATTCTGACCCCCTCCCTCCTGCTCCCTGTCCCCTCAGCCAGGCAGGTCCCAGGGGCTTGGCAAAGCTGGGCCCTGGCCAGCACATGGTTAAAAATAACACTCTGAAAAACAAACACTTTAAGAGGAAACTGTGAGTGCACATAGAAATTAAATATAATGAAAGGATCAGAGGGAAAGCCACCCTTTGAATGACTGGCTTCTTTACATTTATTTGCTTATGAGGAAGGACAGGTTCCTTATATCCATCATAGCATCACTGAACTCCAGAAAATAAACTCTCCAGCCAGAATGACAGGTTTGTAACTGACATGACTTTTTTTATGGTACCGGGTGCATCAGGGATTGATCTGCCTGTCACACACATGGAAGAGACAGTTCACAGCTCACGTATGTTCATTACATACACATTCATTATGATTCCATGAAATGCCCACCCAATTCCTGTAACTCATTGCATATGGTAATTTGGGCAGATAAGGCTGTGGCAATGGTGCTGTGAGTTTGAGGAGTGGTGTCTGGGAGTCCTGGTGGGAGAAACACCCCTACTCAGTTTACTCTTCTATGGAAATCCATTAGTTAAGGACACTGGAATGTGTTTAGTGTCTCCAATTAACTACATGTTCTTGTTTGGGCTAATTTATGACCCTGAGAAGCTCCTCAAGCGGCTTTCTTTCACAGCCATTTACCTATTTGTCAGGCCTTACCAACAGAACGAAGGTGTACACTGATTTGAAAGAACACCCCCAGTTCACTCCCTCCACGCCTCGCCACGGCCCCACCTCCCCGCGGCAGGCAGCGCCGTGCGCATGCGCCGAAGGCTGGACTACAGCTCCCGGTGTGCCCCGCGCGGGGAAGCCGCACGCTGATTGGCTGCGTCGGAGGCCGGACCGGGAGGGCGCGGTGGGGCCTGAGCCCGGCGGCGGCGCGGAGCCAGGTGAGGGAGGGGTGCCGGGAGCGGGGCTGGGGAAGGCTGGGGACCCCGGTGAGTGGGGTGGGTCTGTCGCCCCCGAAGGTGCCAGGGAGTGGAGCTGGGCACTACGGCGTGCTGGGGAGTGGTGGGGGGCGGTTGTGAGTGGTTGTGAGCCCTGGGGAGTGGGGCTGGGAGTGCGAGGGTGCTGGGAGCCCGGCGGGGGAGTGGTAGCTGTGGGAATCCCACACCTTTCCCTGCCCACCCCACCCTGCCTGCCCTGCCAGCCTGGTGACACGTGCAAAGGAAGCGCCACGAAGGAGCAGGTCTTCTGTGTGGAGGCCATCAAGCTAGCCATGAAACTGCAAGCCATGCGATGGTGAGGTGACCGTGGAGGAGAACATCCTAGCGCTTAGCTAAAGGGATGCGTGGTTAGGGAGGAGCTGGCTCGTGGGTACAAGTGACATTGCTGTCTGTATCTCTTTGGTGGGGGACTGGCCCTGGCAAGAGGGTTTGGCATCTTCTCAGCTTGGTCTGGAGCAAGCATCTACTTTGGGGCGTGGTATCTCATTAATTCATCTTGCCAGGTCAGATGTGAGATTGTTCCTTGCTGCCCACCAGCATTTCTCCTGCATTGCCCTGGGAAGGGGGCATGGCTGGTTTCCCCTATAGATGCACTTTCTTCCTGGTGCTGAAGGCCCAGCCAGAGCTGCAGCCAAGGAAGCTGGAGCTGAGCCACTTTGACCTCTAGCAGGTCTCTTTCTCCTTGAGTCTGATAAAGATGAGTCCCCACTTTGGGCTCAGAGGAGGCCAGTGGGGGAGGTGAGCCTGGGCAGTTTTGGTGCCAAGGACTCTTAAACCCCGTTTTGGACTGGGGTCAGAGATCTGCCTTTCGCAGATGCTGTTGGAATGGCCGATCCCCATCAGGCAGGACGATGCAGAGGTGGGGGATAACTGAGCCGTATTTCCTGCTCCTCTTCTCAGGCTGGCTGGGGCAGGAGGTGGGGGCAGGGCTGAGCAGGGAATATGCCGAAATAACCATTGCCTTTGCCTGCAGAGTTCAGAGCCAGCAAGGCCAGCTGAAGATCCTGCCCAGGAAGGGCAAACAAGAGAGAAAGAAGCTGCAGGACCCCATCTTTGTACCTCCTGGGGAAGAGAAGGGTTTCCTCCTGAGAGGGCCCCACAGTGGCACTTGTGGCCATGGTGAGTGGTTGGACAAGCCAGATGCTCTCAGTGCCTGGCCAAAGCTGAATTGGAGGAGGAGGCTGGCCCAAACAAGACTGCAGTGGTCCCCTCTGCGACGTGCATGGGTGTGCAGGGGCACAAGCTCCAGGCCCCTATCTAAGGACATGCAGGCACAGTAGAGGAAGGATGCCAGGCACTGCAGGCTCAGACCATGTCAAAAGTTGCTCTGGAACCACAGGGCCTTCTGCTTCACATCCAGGATCAATAGTCTAAAGAGCCTGGAAGAGGAGGAAAAAGAAGAAACCATGCCAGAGCAGCTTGTGTTCTGTGGAGCAGTTGCTGTCTCCTATTGCCTCTGGCAATGTGTTCCGTGGCCTCTGCACCTGAGTGCTAGAATCTGGTCTAGAATCAGCCATGGAACAGTGATTTGCAAATACTCTTTCAAGTCAATTCCCAATCAGTTCTCCATGAACAAGGATAATAAGTGCCGGTTCACTGAGTAAGTTACTCTAAGCCTGATGGCATTTAGTGAGAGTGCAGAACAGGAATCGTCATCACACATCATTATTCTTGGTTTTACAACCTGAAGTGCTTGGTTCATGAAGAAGCACTGAAGGGTTCTGGTTCCCTTTGCTTGCTGCTTCTCCTTCCTCTCTGGCCAGCACTATAGAAAAGACACAAGGTTTTTCAGCCTGCTGTCAGTAGAGAAAGGCTGACTGCACTTCTTGCCAAGAAAGCTTGTTGCTGCAATGAGAGGGGTGCTGCTCTTGAGTGAGAAACCAAGGGAAAGGGATGGAAAATACATAATTCAGGAGTCTCCCACTGCCTGAAGCAGCTGGCTAACCTAGTCCCGGAGGAGGGTCTGTGCAGCACAGAAGCTCCCTCAGCAAGCCCCTGGCAAAGGCTGGCTTGCTGCAGTCAGCAGACTGCTCCCAGCGAGTGCTTCCACCCAGACAAGCCTCCTTCCCCAAAATGCAGGGTCACCTTCGTCACACTGCTGATCTCTGCACCTACCAAGGAAGTGGGAACGAGCAGTAACAAGCTTCCCAGAGGGATGAAACACACCAACACCCATCCCAGGGCACAGAGCCCAGGATTGTACCCAAACTCCAACATCCCACAATGGAGGTTCCCTGCAGACCCGCCCTAAAATCCATTCTTTAGGTGCCACCTGAGGGTTCATCTCTCCAGTTAATTCCTGAATCCTCATGACCAATGACATAATAGTTAGGATAACCCCAGGAGAGGAGAAGTCCCTGCCTCGTTATCTGTCCTGCTGTAGGTCTGATCCAAGTTTAAGGCACGCAGTGAAACCTGAAGCAGTGCTGGCCCCAGTGGCACAGCCACGCACCCCAATGCCCAGCCCAGCCTAGGGTCCTTGACATCCCTGTTCCAAACTGGTTGAGGTGGGGAGGAGGCCCTGCTTGGGATTGGTGAGGAGCAAGCAGGGGTGTGCAGGACAGAGGACTATCATTAGGCACATTCCATAGGCCCACAGTCGCCTCCAGCAGGGTTCTGGGTTGCACTTAGGGGTTTCCCAGTAGCCCTTAGAGACTCCTGTTTGCACCCAGATGCTCTTGAAGGGTTTGCAGGTGCTCCCAGTTGCCCACAAAAGGTTCTGGGTTGCCCTCCATGGTTCCTAGTTGCTTCCACAAAGCTCTGGGATGTTCCACCTTTCCCTTCAGAGGCTCCCAGGGTGACAGTGTCCCTTGTGCCTGTGTCCCAGCTCATGCAGCTAGGCTTCCTGCAGCATTTTGACCCACAGGCATGAGAGGCAATGCTTCCCAGATTTGCCACTTATGTTAAACATGCATTTGGTTGGAAGGAGGGAAACTGTATTTTGTAAGTGTAAGGATTGAAAAAACTCCCTGCTCATGGCAAGGTGGGAATTAAAAAAAACAAAACAAAACAAAAACCAACCAAACAGAAAAAAAAAAAAAAAAAACCAAGCAAAAAAAACCACACACACACACAAAAACCCACCAAAAAAACCCCAAAAAACCAAAAAAACAAACAAAAAAAACCAAGACAAACAAAACCAACCCAACAAACCAACCAAACAAATCTGCTGGATTTAGGCTGGATTTTGACTGCATCAGAACAAGCCAAAACTCCTGAATACCTGCAGTATATTGATGACATCAGTGTGTGGGCCACACAGCAGAGGAAGTGCTCGAGAAAGACAGAATAATAATCCAGATTCTTTTGAAAGTGTTTTTTGCCATAAAACAAAAGTCAAATGACCTTCATAGGAGCTCCAGTTTTTAGGAATAAAATAGTAAGATGGGTGTCATCCATATTTGAATGGCTGAGACTGAAAAGATCAGTTAGGTCTCCACCAACTAACAAAAATAAGCACAAGCTTTCTCAGGTGTCATGGGGTTTTGGGTAATACAAATTCCAGGTTATAGTCTGATTTTGAACCCTTGCTATCAAGTGACCTAAAAAAGAGTAATGCTTTACACTTCAGCCAGGGACAACGGCCCAACCTGGAGCCTGTGGCAGAAATTCTGAATCTTACCTACACCTTCTACTTACGCCTGAGACCAGGTCCCTAACACGCAGCCAGCAATCATGTCTTCCAGACAGCTGTGGCCCAAACCTAAAGCAGTTTGCAACCCTTACCTTCATGTGACACCCCCTCTGCATACCACAAACCCCTGCAGCTCTGAACACATTCTACCACCTCACCTACACCCTCATTCTAGCAAGAACAGAGGAAAACTACACCACCTGTCAGCAATGTTTCCCATACAGGTAAGGCCAAACTAAAAGCTTTCAACAGCCCTCTCCTTTCCCCTACAGCCCCATCCCAACCCCACAACTACAGCCTAGGTTCCAAATACACACAAGGGGCTCTGCTCTTTGTCCTGCGCTTATCTCTAAGCCTCACCTAATCCTAGCCAGACTCCAGGTCCAACAGGAATGCTGCCAGCTATGGCTCCCAAGAAAAAGTGCCCAAAACAAAGCTTTTGGCAGCCCTCACCTTTCCTTGGCAGCCTTTTTGCAGCTTTTGTAGAACTGGGGCTATATAATTTGTCTCGCATCGAATCCTAACCCTTTTCCTGACCCTCACTCTACGCTAAGACCGTGTATAAAATGAAGCCTCATCAACAATGGCTGGCTGCCCTGCACCAGATCTTAAGACATTCCAGTCTTCGCTGGTTCCTAATATACTCTGAAAGGGAGGAATATAAGTAAACATTTCTCATGGAAGAAGGACTCCAGCACAGTTTTTAATAGGATCAGAGACTCCATGCCAAAAAAGATTTCTTAAAATCTCTACACCTGAAGTACCAAAAGTACGCATATGCGACAAACAGTAAACTGAAACATTATTCAACAATGCCTCCACAACTTCCTCAACTTTCCAGAGTTTCTTCGTAAAGACTGTTGTCCAAAACTCAGCGTTCATAATCGTCATTAAAGCATTTGAGCAAAATAGTAAATTTTTTAAATCCCCACAACAAAATCAGGATAGAAGATGGGATCTTCCACAGTTTCCATTTTAAATTTTGTCTGCCTCAGTACTGCAGTTAGGGATGAGGTAAAATACTTGTGAGGGAATAGAAGAGATAGAAAAATCAAAGTTTAATACTGACTTCTCATTTAAAATGAAGACATGATTAGAAAGAGAGATGACATATTTATACACAAATATGCAAAGATGGAACTCGTGATTCTGTAGAGATTCCGAAGATTTTAAATAAACAAGGAAATGAAGCTGTAACACATGGCAGTACAAAAATTCCCAGGACATACTTAATTACAATTCTAACTCCACACCTTACAAGGAAGTACCATTTATTTTCAGCATTTATACTGCCAGTTCCATCTTCAGTGCATGTAAAAATTACTCACTTCTGTGCCTTGAGCAAACAAGTGTCTACACACTATTAAGATCGAACATTCTTTCAGATAACTTCAAGGATAAAAAAATTACACCCGTAATTCTAATGTGAGCTGAAAAAATAGGAATTTCTTTTCCAGGTGTTTTCACAGATACTCAGGAAAAAATGGGAGAAGTATGTTAATGCCTAAGCTATCATTGCTTACAATATTTGCCAACCAAATTAACAATGCTGCAGTTTCATTAATTAAAGCATCCAATTTAAGTTCCCCTGTGACAAATTTTTAAGTCCATTAATTTAACTTTAATTCAAACTATTATATTCTTCAGAATTTAGTGTAGCTGAAATTAGCTTAATTAAAAAAGTACAACTTCTAATTGTTAGTGCTTTCATTCTAGTTCATAATTGACCACATAACTGGATAATGATAAGCCAACAGTCCTGAATCTGCTTGCATGAATCCACAAAAGGTGTATTAGTAATGAAATAAGTAAGAACAAATTCCAGATAAAAAGGTAAGTTTACACTTGCATGTGTTGTATATACATGTGCTATACCTTCATTGATTTTGATACAGATGCAGATTGCACAGTAGGTATTTCACCTTCTTAATGTAGCACATTCATGTTTTGGATCATTTTCTTTAAAAGACTTTGGAGATCTGTCTCATAGGGTTTTCACAAATGACTAAAATCTAAATGAGAAGATTTCCTAAAGGTGATGTCAGAAAGAATGAGCAAAGTTCACAAAGTATACTGTGATATGTGAGTTATCAGGCAAGGAAAAAACAAAAGTTTACCCAAACCAAGCTGGCTGACATAGCTATTAATTGTGGACCCTCTGCAACAAATGGTGAAATTAAAAATCAGTAGTCAAAAGGGCACAAAACAGTAGTCATTCTAACAGGTGAACTAACCTGGAGAAATGCAGTTTTGTGCAGTTACTCAGAGATCAGTACAGCAAAATCAGTTAAAGTTCAATGATTAATGATGAGATTCTCAAAAATGTCTAATAAATTCAGAGTAAAAGTTCCAAGGTCACATCAGCATTTCTGGAAGTTCCATCTCTGTAACAGTGGGTTTTTCTATCTGGTTTTTCTTTTCCACACTACTACTCAGCCACTTCATACATCAAAGTGTATACTACCAGCATGAGATATTATTACTTCCTAAAGACTACTGTGAAAATAAAAAATCCGAACTTAAATCAGAATCTTATTTAATTTCACCTCAAACTGGTGTACTTTGTAAGATCCACTATCACTATGCATCTGAAGTATGATTTTGTTTCATAACAGCTTCTATGTACAAATGTGGAAACCATCTACAGTTTTACATTAAAAATCTACTGCTCAAGGAGCAGTCTGCAAAGAAATAACAGTTCACGGTAACTCTTTCTTTCTTTTTAACTGTCAATATTAACCCACTGCTAAAGAAGCACAACACAGCTCCAAATGAAAGCGCATATGCTTCAAATATAAAATTATATTAAATCATTTGTGCAGATATTTGGTCTATAGATGGAAAAAGTTTCAGAATAAATACATCTTGCTCATTAATGTTCCAAGGAAAATAAAGATCTGAGGCATGCCCTGAGCTATCTAGACTCTTTTAACAGTGCAATGTTGCAATGATGCCTGGTTTAACCCCGGCTTTTGCGAAAGAAATACAGCAAGTGCCCACAGAGCTTCAAAAGGGCTGACACACCACAGCATTATACACTACAGTAGTTCTTGTAGCATTGCTAAGTTCCTCTCCATCCACTGGATGTTGAGCTGAATTGTGTCGATTGCCTCTTTTACAGAATGCAGTTGAGAGCTCTGCTCTGATTTTGACTCAAAAAAAGACTTCACCTGCATTGCAAGAGAAGAGAAACAAAAAGAACATTTTCCTTAAAATCAACACTGTCCACACAAACAGATTCAGAAACAAAGGCTACACACTTATGTTGCAGGAAATCCCTGAGAATCATTTATATCTATGCAGTAAGCAAACCTCTCAAAGGAGTTCCCAAAATGCAAGAAAAGCATTTTTCATGGGAACTGCAACAGTAATTCATTTTTTTCAATAAGGTATTTCACCAATAAACAGACATTCACTTGTAATAATAATCACAGAGTACTCAAAAATTCTGGAAAAGGAGTCTTGTTCTGTGACAACTCATTGTTGCAAGCAACCGTCTTCAGTGTCTTGGAATGAACCTCACACCCACTCATCATTATAATTATCAATGCTAACAATTATAATACTATAGATCAAACTTTGAACAATTATCTGTACAAAATTACCTGAATGATAATATTGGACTAAGCCATAACCTTGATACATTAACTTGTTAGGACCTTCTTAGATTTCTAATTTCTTATGGCTATGAACTGGCTTTTAACTGATACTCAACGCCTACAATAGCTCTGTGGGAGTGTTACAGCAAATTCAGGTTTTGTGGCACTGCATGACATTCCAGAGATTCCATAGCTTCTTCATAAAATCTAGTCCAAAATTCTGTTTAGACTAAATAGTTATTTTGGGAGATAGTGTTATTCCAGTTAACAGGAAAACAAAACAATTTAAACAGGTAACTGGATTCAACTGTGTACACAACTGTGCCACATACTGAGTATGTAATCTTCAATATGTTTATTTGCCATGTTGTGAAGTATTTGTATGTATTTGCCATGTTTGCCATGTGTGAAGTAGGGAAAGCAAGAGATGTATATCCTAGAAAAGGACCTCAAGGACAGAAATCACATGTGTTTTCTTCTTCCCTCAAGTAAATGAAAACAGCAGTAGAACTAAGGAAAGATCCCCTTATGGTAGATTAAGCCACCAACCTCAATCAGGTGTGCCTTTGTTGCAAACTGAGAAGTTGACCAGCTGATGATATTCTGGATAGTGTATGAGCCTAAGTGAAACCTGAAATAAAAACAAAGTTATTTTTAACTGAGAGCCACTTCAAGATGCAAGTTCAGTATACATGTACACATTCTTATTTCTACCTTTTCAATAGCTGGAAATCATTAAAAGCACTTGAATTGAAGTTTACAGATCTAATTTATTAAAACATACAAGTCTTAGAACTCCAAGACTTCTAGTACCCTAATCCCTCTAAAAATAGAACTTCAGAGCAAAAGACACGGAAAATTTTCAAACTTATATCACAGCTTAAATAGTAGAGAACTGAGGACACCACACACTGAATACAAAGACCTGTATTTGCAGCATGTATTCAGAACTCTACAGTAATTGAGTTTGCAACTGGGTTTCATTTCAAGCAAAGTAATTTTGTAATATTGGTTAATAACAGCTTGCTAGAGCAGAAATTTTCATGTGGAAGAAGCTTTTTTAGCAATGTGAAACTGTTCCAAATCAATACAAGGATTTAGAAATACAGTCTTCCATGAACTGTTGGCTTTTTGAAGACATGCAAGCTAGCTGTCCTGCTGTATACCTTTCAAAGCCAGTTAAGGAGATCATGAATTCCTAAAGCAAGTGATACTTAATTGCTTATTTGGATTTGTGCTTGCTGTCAAAAAGAAAAAGAAAAAAAAATCTGAATAAATTCCCTGGGTCAGATTTTGAATGCATTTGATCCACATAAATATCATGCATCTGTGGCAATCATCTTAAAGACAGTATCCTTTTAATATAAATCCAAATCAAGATTTTTCAGAATTAGTATGAAGCTCTACGAGTCTACAAGTCCCATCAGCTACAGGTAATACTTCAAAGTTTATGCTCCACATCATTTTTGTAAAAAAAGATTTTAAAACAGGGGTTAAAATTTAACACAAATCACCTTGTATGAACCCAACTATTTATTATTGTGCTTGAAAGAGACAAATAGGTGCTTTTGCCATTGTGAGTGAGAAGTTTCAGAGACATCAAAAGCCTTACTTTCGTGTAAGCTTTTCCCAGTTCTCTTTGACGAAGTCCCAAGCCAACAAATATCCAGGTAAACTCTGGCTAACAGTTGCTATGATGTGTGAAAGCTCCTGTGTCCGGATCACTTCTCCTTCAAGGCTGTTCTGCATTAACCTGAAGGACAAAGCATATGAACAGGGACAGGTAAAAACATCTGTTCAAATCTTCACATGATTCTCCTGAGACTCCTAAATTACATGGAAAAGATTATATAATAGACCAAACAACAAGAAACTTCTGGCATCTAGAACACACCGATGCTCCATTTAGTAACCACTGCACTTACTTAACATTAGTTTCCAATTACCAGAGAGATATTAGCTCTAAGCCAAGTAACTGAATTTTCATTGTTCTTAGAAAAGATGAAGTAAATTCTTAACAATGTGTAAAAGAAAACAGAGAGGAAAGCTGTAGCAGAAATCACCTAGCAGGATAGCCCTGGTGTCCTCCATGCAGAACTGAGATTTGGTCTACAGGGTGGTGTTGGAGCATAATGTAAGGTCAAAATTTCAACCAAGGAAAGAAAGAAAGAAAAGAAAAAAAACAACCAAACTAAAAAACAAAAGCAACCACCAACAAACCCCAACCAACTAAAAAAATAAACAAACCAAAAAACCAAACCCAAACTAGTTATTATCTTTGTTATAAAGATACACCAATCTTTTATGACTCCATATAGTAACCATCAGTTTTGTTACCTTCACAACAAAATCTCCAATTTTCAACTACCAGTAGCACAAAGCCTTGAAGTTCAACTGTTTTCTCTTTATGAATATTTGAATCTATCCTTTTAAGCTACTCTGTTACATAACCCTGAAGAACCTGATACATTTCTCTTAAAAATAATTTATTTAAGCCTGTACAAAATATGTGGATAGATTTTCATTAGCAATCAGAAATGTTTTCAACAATACAAAAAAGGCAATACATTTTTTCATAGAAGATTTTTAACACTTTTAGTTTACACAGCAACTTTTTTTGCTCCTTCATACCAGATGAGCTTTCTGACATCTTCTGTGCTGGCCAAGGCTTCAATCATTTTACTTTTCTCTGCTTCAGAAACTGAAGAGGAGTACATCTTTAGGAGGAAGTTCCAGCCATCACTAGATTTGGCTCCAGCTGTAAATATGGCTTTCATAACATCACTAGGCAAACTACAGGGAAAAAAAGAAATACAACAGTGAAACAAAACAAACAAACAAACAAAAAAAACAAGCAAAGAAACAAAAAAGGGGGGCATAAAAATGCTCATCTGAGAAAAGAAGGAAGAAAAGTCACAAAATGAAAATATTAGCTTGAAATAGATGCCTCTCTCTTGAGCAATTTTAAGTTTGCTGGACTAAACTCGTGATAGTCTAATACCTGAAGTCACTGGGAAAAAAGCAAATCATTTTAGTCACATGAAAGCACAGTAAATTGTACAAAAATCTGAGTAATTTTCTGTGGCTCCAAATGCGCATGAATCCGGAGCAGAATGAATTCTGCAGGATTAAAAGGCATGCTCTGATGTTGCTATTAAGTAGTTCTTGAGCATGCAGGAAATGCAGATGGAAGCAATTTCTGGCTGACTTTGCAGTCACACTTAGTAAGACTGCAGACGAAGTCAAATTCTAGCACAGTACTCCCTCTCATCTTGAAATAGCAACTTCTTCTACACAAAGAACGGTAAAAGAATGAAATACTTATCATCCCTGCTTAGTTGGTGGTGTGGCTGGAGTTTCTTTTACTTTTTTTGTATTTATTATTATTTTGTTTGTTTACCCACCCACCCAGCAAAAAAATGGTGGCAAGGTAACAGGAAACAGATAGATAAAAGAACTGGAAACACAGTTTTTGTGGTACCTCATTGTTCCATTAGAGTTCACCCACTTATCAAACATTTCAGTGGCCATTGTTCTACAGTTTCTTATATCATGGGTGCAGGCAAAAGCTAGCAGTGTTGACCGGAGCTCTCGTTGAGACAGGGCCCCATCATCTGTCCAACTCTGTTGATCAATTTTATCTCCAAGCAGAAGCTCTATTCTGTGCTAAAGGTTGACAAATCATTAGCAATTGCTAATTCTTCCCAAAAGGATTTCCTAGATATACATTACAAAATTTTCTATCTATCTATCTATATATCTACACACACAAAATTAGTTTAAAAAAAAAAAAAGTGCCTTTAAGTCCGCCAGGTGACAGTTAATACACCTTAGTTTAGCACAAACAAACCAAACAGCCTTTACCTATAGGCTGAACACCCTTCATGTTTTGTAGTTTTCTACCTTGCCAAAGCCACAGCTAGGTATCGACCAGGGACTACATTTAGGTAAAACACTTTATCTTAAATATTACCTCATAGACACCGCATTGCAAACCATAGCTTGATCCGTTTATCACAGCATATCTCTAAAATCTTTGAATAAATACTAAATAGAGAAAAATAACACAGTAAGAGGTTTTTGTTTTTTATAGTTTTCCCTAAGTACTCTCTAATTACCCTTAACAAAAGCCCTACGGAAAGCAGGCAAGACTGGCAACTACCTAAAATCCCCATCCATTTTAGTGAGATTACCAAATATGCTCAACTGTCAACACTTAAAAAGATAATGCAGCTATAAAGAACATTACAGGTAATTATTTCAAATCTAATTTACAGAAAGCTGACATACCATGAGGCGTGCTGCCAGTTGTTGTTCACCCTTTTTCTCTAAAAGGTTGTATATAAGACTCAGCTGAAACAAAGCTTGAGTGAGTGGTGCAGTGCTGCTCTCTTTGTTAAGGTAATCAATCAGCTCAAAGGCCTTTTCCAGAGACTCTTTTCCTAGACTATAGGTCAATGAATACAAACATTAAAATGGCTTCCAAAACAAAAGCCCTCCCTGAAACGAGATCAGAAATGATGCTCTCCCATTACACTAACAGGGGGATAGTCGAACAGAAAGATTAACAAAAGAAGCACTTTAGATGTAGTGATTTTTATATTATAGCATTAGGAAGATCTGAACAAAGCAACAATGGCCGAATTTGCCTTTAATTAACAAAACGATGTCTAAAAATGTTTATTGTAAACAAGGGTATTCTGACACAGGAAGCAGCTGTCAAAGAGGCCATCCAGAATGCTATGTCTCACCTGCTCTGATGGCAGTGGTGTAAGACTAGAGCGGGAGCCAGTAAAACTCCGACAGGCAAATAGCTTACTTGTCTAAAGTGAAGTACTCATTGACAGAGTACAGGAAAACAGTCTGCTAGGCAGATTATCAGACACTAAAGAAAACTGTCTTTCAGAAATGGCAGCTATCACGTGGCTTTTTGTGATGCAAATAAATGGATGCTGCTAAAAAGAACAGGGAGATAACATGAAACACCAATATGGAAACATCTGTGAAATAATTAAAAAGAAATATCTTAGTGAGGAGTGAACAGTTTCAATTGGCTAATAAAGACTAAATTAAAACTTCCATGAAGCAGTCTTTCTACAATCTAAGTCTGATCTTCGATTTGGAAAAAACTTTAAACACAGATCAACTATGTTGTCCAATATAAAAGTCTTACCCTGCAAGGTTGAAGATATTGTTGATTAAATTGGCTCTGTCTTTAGGACTCAAAGCAGTATGGTTTTTTTTCAAAAGATCAATCAGTGTTTTCCAGTCTTCACCATAGTGCACTATGTAATAGCCATTCATGTCCACATTGAATTTTATCCATTCCACCTCTTCTGGAAGTTCAATGACAGCTAATAGACAGACAATCAGCAGCAGAAACAAACTTAGCAACTGTTTGTTCAAATCCAAATCTATGAAGTAGACTGGTTCCAGAGAATAAATAAATCCTTTTCCACCCACTAGTTCTCCCTAGTATGAAGAAGGAATAGCCAGCACAAAGGTTCCATGAGAAGGCTCCAAGATTCCAGGCTGTACTTCTTCCTCCTTCCTACATCTGATTCAATAGTATTACAATCTGCTACAAGATTTATCTATGCAGTTAATTTTTCTCCTTCTGCCCAGTCCTCCTTTCAAACCCCATCTTTTCTCTGTGGACTTTCAGATATATATGGAGAGGGCATTAATTAGATGAGAGGCTAACTCTAGCTTAAAAGTCAACTAGATAAAAGAAGACAAGCTTTGGGAAAAAGTTCTTCATTTCAGTTAAACTAATGCCAAAAAGGTCAATTTGCATAGCACCTACAATGCGTTTGAAATTTAGTAAATACTCTACCTAAAACACTTCCGTAAAATCTCCTACTCTTATATCCTCCACATCCAACTTTCTACAGTGAGTGAGGTACTAATATGATGAACATGAGACCACCAACAAAACCATTTAAGGTGAAACAAAAATTATGAAATCAGTGTACTTTGGTACTAGTTCTGGTAAGATCAAAACCACATCCAGTTAAACAGCTTTGTGTGAAACAGTTTGTGTGAAAAGTTCTACATCATCCTCAAAAACTTAATTTGATCCAGATGCAGTATTTTCTTGTATTATTAAGGCAAGTAAGTAATATTTCAGTGGAAAGTTACTTCCTCACATTTCAGCACACTGGCAGAGCAGCTCTTGCATTACCTGCTCTCTGGAGGACATGCAGTTTCAGAGATTTTATATGTGTATTTGGATGAAAAAAGTACAGGTTTTTACAAATTCCAATCTTGTGCTTCTGCTCCACTTGCTGTCATTTACTTGTACACATAATGCTACAGAGAACCAACTCTCTAATGATGACAACCAACAGTAGTTGACTCCAGATCTCTGCAATTATTGTGTACTACTTTCGGCTTCATCTTCACATCTTACTGAAGTGTGTGCTCAGAAACATCGGTAATCTCTTAATAGCTTGGAGACATACCTGACTTCTGGTCCAATAAATATGCATTAGTACAATGGGTAAAGTTGCACCTACTAGTTATGTAGGTGAGAGGAATATGCCACAGGTAACTGCAAAGAAAAGGAAATGTTTACTTACGTATTACACATATATTATTCTTGTCTTGAAGGGTGGTTTTGTTTGGTTGGGTTTTTTTAATTAAACATTTTAATATATTAAAATTATTATTTCATGGCAGGGGGGGTTGGAACTAGATGATCTTAAGGTCCTTTCGAACCCTAACTATTCTATGATTCTATATGATTAATGGTATTAGAACCACAGCATGTTCTGTAAAATAATAAAGCCTAAATCTCATTCATGTAATCAGAATGTGAGAAGATAATAAATGTATAGTAATTATTTGTTTATTCCTACAGTGTTGAGAAGTGTGAAAGTTCCGCAGAATCACAGAATAGCTGGAGTTGGAAGGGACCTTTAAAGGTCACCTAGTCCACCCCTACTGCAATACACAACTAGATCAGGTTGCTCAGAGCCCTGTCCAACCTGGCTGCAAATGTTTTCAGGGATGCAGCATCCACAACCTCCCAGGGGCAACATGTGCCAGTTTCATCACCCTCCTTGTAGAAGACTTCTCGCTTATATCTGGTCTGAACCTACCCTACTTTAGCTTCAAGCCATTACCCTTATGCTATTGTCATACAGACAGGAAATCTCGGGCTGTGTTAGAAGTATTATTTTCACCTCCGTCAAATGTTCTGTCTTCCTGAAATTTTACATTAATTATTTTTTAAAACAATTTATGTTGAATAGAAGACTCAAATTCCAAATCATGGCAATAGAAACCAAAAGTGACTGCATACCACAAAGACTGTCTAAAGTGAATGACAAGCTGGAAGGGTAAGTGTTAAGGTTGCTCATAATGATGGTAAGGGCTCAACTGTTTAGAGAAAACACAACTTTTTGGGAGATGAAATAAGCTGCACATACGCAATATGCACATATTCCAATTTTGGCAAGGATCCCTTCTGTATAATGGCTCACACAGAGCACTCTTCTTCAAAAGCTTTTTATGCATTCCCCAAATTGACATTGAGTAGAAACAAAAGAACAATTAAGCCTAATGATCCTTTCCTTCTTTTACCTTTCAATCACACATTATTTTCCTTCCTCCATATAACAAAAATAAAACACAGCCCTGTAACATCCAATATTTCAAAAGGCAAATCCTTTCATGGCCTGACTCTTTTAAGACAATGGAAAGGACTCAGTTCCTGTTAAGACTTCAAACAACTGAATAAAAACACCAGAATATCAAAAGGATTCAAGTGTTCATATTTTGGTTACTTACAAAATACAGTAAAGTTCATAATATAAAACATATTTGCATGAATTCATTCTTATAATTAGCGACTGCCACAATTCTGCTTTCTCACCATTAGCATATGTACTTCCTTTTAGGCTTTGATACCATGGATATTGTCTCTCATATATTTAGCCCATGTGCTGTCATGCATTACTGCCATCTTAACAATTTTAAGTGAAGAAATCTTTAATTCTAGCTTCTCAACTTTCCATTAACATAGCTCAAGATATACACTGAATTTTGGCAGGAAGGAGCAAAGGCTCTTAAGTAAGACATGCATCTGTAATTTCTGCAATCTGCCTTTCTTCAGCTTCCTATTATCCACACAAAACCTTTCTGAAACTAAAAGAAAGTTTTACCTGTGAAATCTGCCTTGTGGTATTAAAATACTAAATGTGTAAATTTTTGCCACATTTTCTATTACTACCTGCCTTCAGAAAAAATACTAGAACCCATGAATATAATTGAGAAATATATACAAGATACAGGAAAGATATCTGTAGGTAGATTTTAATAGATAAAAAGTATTAAGAAGGCAATAACCTTGCATCTGATGTCCAGTTTTCTGGTTCCACAAGGTACAAATATTTCTCTTGTTTTACAGAAATAACCTTTCCCTTTCGGATAACAGTGACTAAAGGAAATCCTTTCTGCATGATCCAAGTTTTCATCAACTTTTTCACATCTAGTGTTCCATTGGTAATCTGTACAAAACAATCACAAAATAACAACAAAATAGCAAACGGAGAACATTCCTAAACCTTCCCCCTTAACTTGCCAAGTACCTAGTAGCATGATTCTGTATCTGTAAGCAAATACTTTGACACTGAGCTTGCAACTTTTGTAAGCAATGATTTAGGGGAGCAGCTGGGTTTTATTTTCTTAAGTTGAGGGAATCCTAGATAAGCAGTGGAAAGACAAATTGGAAACATTAGTTATGCTGAACCAGTGTGTCACCAGAGTGAAACAATTCTCTATCAAAAGTTTAAAGTTTATAGAATTTGCAGCCTACATATTTTTTTTTACTTTTTACCTCTTCCCAGAAAACCACTGTTCACTAAATCCTTTTCATAGAATAGTTTGGGTTGGAAGGGGCCTACAGAGGTCAACCCCACCTGCAATAAGCAAAGACATCTTCAACTAGATCAGGTTACCCAGAAACACATCCAGCCTGGCCATTTCCTCCATCTTGTTATCACAAGCTATCATCGTGATACTTACAATGCTACTTTATGCAATCCTTCAATAAATTCACCAAGAAGCCCTGATGCATGCTATCACTTTCTTTTGCCACTATCTTTTTTTGCCTTCCTGTTACACTTTGAAAACACCAAGGAATCTGTAAGATCAATGCCAGCCAGCCAAAAAGAAACAAACAAACAAAAAAAAAAAACAAAAAACAAAACAACCCACAGAAACAACTCAAACCCAGGAAAAATGTTAAGAGATCAGGAAACTAATGAAGTCTAACATTTGCATTTTGTCAGCTTGCCTGTTTCTCATCTTAGTCTTCCAGTGTAACACTGTGAGCCACCTAAAGACTGCAGAAAGATTTATATGTATAGAGACATGCGTAAAATTGAAACTTGCTCTACTGGAATAATTCTAATCCAAAAAGAGAATATGAAAGTGTACAAAAGTGTAGGCCACATGAAAATATAAAATCAACAGCCTTACCACCTACGTGCAAAAAAACTCCACAAAACAAACCAAAGGCTTAGGCACAAAATGAGATGCAGCCAGAAATGGACATAGGAGAAAAGGTAAACATCATAAGGAGCATCAGAAAACATCTAAAGGACCAGTTAGTGGGCTCCTCCTCAATGAATGGCAGCTTCTGGCAGATAATGCTGTTGAATACTTGGTATCAGCAGGAATTTGGCAACTATTAAATTTGCAATAAATACAAATGGTTGTTTGTCATTAAAACAAGAAATACACATTGAGTTCTGATGTTAGATGTTACTAAATTGGTTGGATGCAATTCACTTAACAAACTTACAGGTAGATGAAGCAATCCCACAGTTAGTAGCTATTACTTTTGACTCTTTAAAAGATGACTGAGGTTCCAAAAGACTGGAGAAAGAGGTCTGCTGAGTTCACAGAAAAGCTGACCTTGGCCCATGGACAAAGAGTAAAGTTATGATAAAAACCCCCTTTTTTCTGAGCCAGGGAGACAGACTAAGCAAGTAATCTAAAGTTTTGAGAATGACACTTTTCTCATGCTCTACTAACAGTTAAACACTGCATCCAGTAGCACTTAAGCCCTCACATTTAATTAACGTAAGGCATGTGTGTGGTCTCTTCAGCCACTCTGTATGGATACTACCATCTCCTTGAGGTATGTTTTCCATGTATACATAAATGAAGTTGTATGGTCAGAAGGCTCCATTTTGCAGACGTTGAGAAAAGAAAAGTCTATTTAAAAAAAAAATTTAAAACAAACTAGAAGACTTCTCTGTCATAAGAGAGTCATAGTCGGATATCACTGATAATCCCTCACTAGCTGACAAACTAGTGACTGTGTATGACTGAACACACACATTTACAGCCACTTGTGACATATAACAGTAAGTAACAGAGGTTTCCATTCTGTAGAATTACAAATATCACAAGGTAGATGTGAACCAAAATTAAACATTAAGTTAGTATTCTGCTTAGCACTCACCTTCTGTAGGGAAACCTCACATGTATTTCTGAGACTTTAATATGCACACTCACAGGGAAATCCGTTTCCTTCTCTTACACAACTACCTTGACATTCCCATGGTGATACTCATCAGCTATTTCTTGTTGTGATCAGTCTCTCTCTTGCACTCTGAGACACGTTTTCCCTTTCATCTCCCACTCCACCTCCCCTTCTCCCTTCTGCTGTCTCTCTCTTCTCCTCCACATGTGCCCTCTTGCGCCTGCTCTCCCTGGCTCCCAGAGGCTTGCAAACTCTCACCGTCGCTCTCCCCTGCCTATGCCATTGCTTTCTTGTGCCCTTAGTCTCTGCCCTCACACCCACTTTAATGCTTGCCTTACCATTTGAGAGCTGCTGAACTATATTGCCCCCTACAGTCTGTTTTCCTACAATCCCAGCTCTGCTTCTTGAAACAGAACCTATCACTGAAATGAAGTTCGACTAGTAGGGTGTATCCTAAGACCTCTACAGTGGCTGGATTATTGGAAAGTAAAGTTTTGTCCTGCTTTTGAGATATTTTTATTCTGGTCTTAACACATTGACAATGCAACTTGAGAAAGGATATGTACATAGTGATGTATACACACGTGGACATGCTTGGTAGTGAATTCCCACTTCCAGTGCTTTTCTTTGGGATGACACTCAATGGGGTCCTAGAGGCTACAGGAATATCCATAGCTGTATAAGAGAACTTTTGACTATGATGAGCAAGAACTTCAGAGTATTTACCTACAATCTACTCTCTTACTTCTTTCACAAACAAAGAAATAAATCAAATTTACAACAAACAAGAACAGCATATCAGAGATGGATACCTCATTCATGCTGTCCCACAAGTCATCACTCTGGGCACATCCATACTTGTGATTATGCAAGTATACCTCAATTCCAGCTTGGAAAACATCCTTAGTGAGGTAGTGCTTCAGCATCAAAAGAAGTGAAGCACCCTTCAGGGAGGGGGGGGAAAAAAAAAAAAAGGAAAGAAAAGAAAAGGAAAAGAATTGGTAAATTAAAGGTATAGAATTTGTTGAGGCATATGCTTTTTCACACAGTACAAGAATAACTCAGTAGCTGGCAGATATTATCCCAGATGATATAATTTGAATAATTACATTAACAAATGCCTTGTAGAAATATTTTTTTAGTATTTCATAAAGTCCAAATACAGTTACAAAAAATGCTGACACAGGTTGAAAATTTTTTTTGTTAACATCATCTCAAAAATAGTGCCTTCTTAATGGTCTCTGCTGGCTGCCATATTTCATTAGAAATACTCTTCTGTATGGTATAGAACTGCACTTGTGAGATAGTATTTAACAGTCATATGATTTGCAGTTATATCAAAAAGCTAAAAGTACAGGGAAAAGAGGAAATCTATTTCGTAGATCTACAGATGACTGTAGAAGGACAAGTGCATTTTGACAGTGACCAAAGATGGACAGGTAGACCCATCAACCCTGAGTAGACCAGGTTTCTCAACTGAGTCTCAGACTACTCAAGGATGCCAGTCAAATTATGTTGATCAATCAAGACTTGCAAAAACAAGTTGGAGAAGACAAACCAAGCCAGCTGTGGGAACAGCACTGCACTCAGGTAGATGTCATATTTGAATATCTTCTAGTAAGTACTAGCTGTCCCCGTGGTTTCTTATTAGATGAAAGTACAAGCATAGCCAGATAGCTGAGGGGGAAAAAGCTAATCCAAACAATATAAAAGGCTTTCCTCTAATACTACCAAAATTATGTGACACAGTATGTAAAACCAGAGACAATGTGAGTAAAAATTGAGCAAATACAGATATTTGCTCTCTCATGCATTTTCAGGTGAGGCACTGTGGAGCTCACAACCCCCACTACACATTAGAAATAATCAAGTTGCAGATAACCAGGATATGCAGTGAAATAATTGTGCACTCCAGATGCAAGCCTACTGCTCAGAAAGTCTCCAGAATACTGATTTTTAAAAGCAGAGAGAATATAAAAAGGAGCAATTGCTTTAGTAAGACCCTTGTTTTTTCTTTTTTCATAAGCACTTCTTGCAGTTTGCCATCAAAATAGAAAATATATCTAACTGGATATTTTGTTTCACTTGCTGGGTAACCCTCTCACATCTTCATGAGTATTCTACTTCCTGCTGAAGCATGCATCAAGCAAAAGGATATTAAGTAAGAACAAAAACACATACACATAATCTTTTCCTAATTAAAAAGCTACACACATGCTCAGAAACACTACTGAGAGGTCTTGCATTGTTTGTGCTAAGTGTAAATTACCCCCAAACAATTGTCAGTATATGCCTACTTATTCATGTTTTCAATACCTAATATATCATTTCCTAAGTATTTCAAAATATTTTTAAGGTTACTTTGATATAAGAAAGTGCATCAAACATTTCTTCAATTTGCTCTGAAGACTGAACAGCAGAGGAGACTGGATGTGAAGAATTCAACGAATCCTTCATCATAGCCTTGAAAATCAAATTAAGGAAATCTTCATCCTAAAAAGGAAAAATTATAAGTGTCTGAGAAGCTTGAACATACAGCAGAACAGTAAAAGTTGTCTCTGCATTGCTCTCCCGTTGGCTTAACAGGCCATTGCTCACCTTCTTGCCAATGGAGGTAGCAAAAAATTTGTCAGGGTAGCATTTATAAAATCCATTTATAAAATCATTACCAATCATTTAAAATCTATTTAAAATAAAAAACACTATGAAACTATTTATAAAATAATTTATAAAATCATTTCAGCAGTGGAATCTCATTCTTTAGGTTGCATCATTACCCAAACCCTTAAACTCCTGTTTTAGGTAAATGCATCATTGGCATTAGTGAAAATGAATTTACCTACTAAGTATGTGTCCAATTTCAGATTTGGCTCACAAATGTTTTCAATTCATTTACGGGAAACAGGGAATACAAAATCATAACTTCTTTGGTATGCTTTAATATTGAAGCATGAAGTCTGGTGAAATTACTCACTATGGTGTTATTTGTGAGAATGTAAACAACATTTCTTCTAGTGATCCTAGTAAAAGTTTCTTCCTTCTTTTCTTCTAGAATTGATATTTCAATTGAATACGCTGTTAACAGAACACAGCAATTCCAAACACTCAAAAGTAGCTGACTGCACTGGTATTTGCCCATTTAACTTCACTGAGACTTGAGCAAACAATTCTCTATACAGTTACCTCTACACAGTAAAGAGTTCTGTATGATACAGTAAAGATACACTTCAAAGTTTAAAATATTAAAGCCATTCTTCTTGAATGCAGAAATTCTGAGTGATTTGGGTCTTTTGTTATTTTTACCAAAACACATTTTTGGCATCACCAACTCGTGAAATCAGATGTTGGTGAAAGCACTTTGTCAGGCGTTTTCCAAAACAAAGCATACAAGTGTTAGATGTGTTCTTGTTAAAACATTGGACTAGTTATCTCTCCTCCCATCACCACATATGCGCCCAAGAAGCACCCTACAAACATACTTTCAGTGGGCATCAAACTCAACAACCAAGCTAGGCCAAACTGAAAAATTTTTAAAGCATCTAGTTCCAAAAAATAATTCTACCAAAAGAAATTAGCAGCCCAACTTTCTTAATGCAGCAGCAAGGACAAATTAAGAACTGAAAGTCACACTCAAGACAGAATGCTGAGAAGAAAACAATCCAGCAAGCAGTACATGGTACATGTCAGCTTTTTAATCCCATGATTAAAACTGCAAATCACAAACACTCCTCGAAGCTGGCTCCAGAGCCTTCCTCTCCTAGGAAATACCCTTACCTAGGATGCAAAATTAGATCCCCATTGCTTCCTCCCTTTACTTCCACTAATCTTGGTTTCCCTGTCTTCATTCAGTGGCAGAGGTGCTTTACAGCAGTAGCTGCTATCCCTTCATTAGAGAGCAAAAAATCAAGCTTGAATCCTTCAAGTTTTCCACCGTTTGAAAACCTAGGTCACTTAGTACCTGAGTACTTTCCTTCAGCTACATGTGCAAACACAAGTACCAGTGGGAGCAGTGCTTTGTATTATTTGTGTAACTCAATGCTTTCAGAATTCATTTGGTGGGACCATATGGTACTTTTATACGAGATCCCCTGATTTGTGAATCTCAAACTGATTCAGACAGAAGTACTGCAATGATGGAAAGACAGAAATTATCATAGTAATACTTAGTAACTTGAAGCTCTGTTGCTTCTTACGTCTAAAAGAAGGGCACTACTAGGAAAAATACTTGGTTGATTATATGCTTGGACTTTCTGTGTAAAATCAAGTTATAATTTGATATATAGACTCCTACATGTTTTAATACCTGCTGTCCTGCACGGAACACTTTAACCTACATGAAATACAAATGCTACCAAAACAACACAAAAAAACTCACAAAACCAGCATACCCAAAGCCCGCCTCCCAAACCACTTCCAATATAATGAAATTGCCAAAGCAGAGGAGATAAAGTAGAATCATAGAATAGTTAGGGCTGGAAAGGACCTTAAGACTGTCTAGTTCCAACCCTCCTGCCATGGGTAGGGACACCTGGCACTAAACCATGCCACCCAAGGCTCTGACCAACCTGGCCTTGAACACTGCCAGGGATGGAGCTTTCACAACTTCCCTGGACAACCCATTCCAGCGCCTCACCACCCTTACAGGAAAGAACTTCTTCCTTATATATAACCTGAACTTCCCCTGTTTTAAGTTTGAACCCATTACCCTTGTCCTGTCACTACAGTCCCTAATAAATAGTCCCTCCCCAGCATCCTTATAAGCCCCCTTCAGATACGGAAGGCTGCTATGAGGTCTCCACACAGCCTTCTCTTCTCCAAGCTGAACAATCCCAACTTTCTCAGCCTGTCTTCATACGGTAGGTGCTCCAGTCCCCCGATCATCCTCGTGGCCCTCCTCTGGACTTGTTCGAACAGTTCCATGTCTTTCTTATGCTGAGGACACCAGAACTGCACACAATTCTCCAAAGGAGGTCTCATGAGAGCAGAGTAGAGGGGCAGGATCACCTCCTTCGATCTGCTGGTCACGCTCCTTTTGACGCAGCCCAGGATACAGTTGGCTTTCTGGGCTGTGAACGCACACTGCTGACTCATGTTCATTTCCTCATGCACCAGCGCTGCAAGTATGACCTCAATGGTGCCCAAAGGGAATTTCAGTATAGGTTTGTAAGTATCAGTCCTTTACAGGCAGCATTAAAACACAGATCATACTGAAGGTATGGTAAATGTAGTTACAGAAAGTACTTACTGTATGTAATTCTGGAAAAATCTCTTCCATGGCAAAATACTCCATGAAAGTGGCAAATCCCTCATTCAGCCAGAGATCATTCCACCATTCCATAGTTACCAGATTGCCAAACCACTACCAAAAGACCAAAAATATTATTCTTTTTTCATAAATAAAATCAGATTAGTACAGTAACACCTCTTCCATCCTTAGCTTTGTCTTGCAGCAAAATCAAGTTCAGTCAAAACCACAGTAATAATTTTGCATGAACAGCTCCCTAAGTACATCAGGCAGAGTTGGCACCTCACCTGCTGTACTTGAAAAAAATACACTCACAGGTATTTCCAACAGACACAATGTACAACCCCATCACAGTGAGGACGGGGTGAGTTTAAGGAGAAAATGGCTTTAAAAAAAAAAGAAATCACCACATTTAAACAATGACCTCCCCAGTTTAGTACCTGATGGGCAAGCTCATGTGCTATCACTGCAGTTATTAACTTTTTATCCCTTGCTGAAGAAGTATGACTGTTAAACAAGAGTGCTGATTCTCGGAAGGTGATCAAGCCCCAGTTTTCCATTGCACCAGACTGAAAATCAGGAATTGCTACCAAATCTGGAAAAGATTTGAGAAAAGCGTTTGAAAACTGCTAGTTAGAGCAATTATGTATTTCAAATCTACCTATTCTATCCAATAATCCCTGAAAACATTATTAAAATCCTGTGGTGTGGACATGCGCTCACATCTCAAGCAGCACAGAAGCCCCATAGACTTACAGCTATGTTTCTCTAGCACTACTCTTAAACAAACAACTGAAAGCACTACACTGCCTTTAGACCTTGCATAAACAACTAATGAGGAAATGGGACTGCCCTACTGAAAGCAGTGGTTTAGAGGACTACATTTCATTATCTTTCCAGTCAAAGTAATAAACGCAGAGAAGTCAGGGTGCAGATTCTGCACTGGTGAACATGATTCACAGATTGAGAATTCTGTATCTCCCTACCAAGGCATATCACGTTAAATTTACACAGACTGCTTTGATGTTATGCATAATTGTAAGCAATCCAGTGTCAAAAGCTTATAAAAAAATTCCAGCTTGGGAATCACTTAATGGTTGTACTTATGCACTTAATTTTTTTTATTTTTTTTTTTTTTTAATTTAGGGGAAACCTTATTTTGCAATTTTCACATGACAGGACTTACCTAATTTTTCAAGAGGGTAGTTTATTAAAAAGTAGGTTTGATAAAATTTCAGAAGTTTCACTGATGTGTTTAGGGCATACTCAACTTGGTTTATATGCTGTGGTATGGCATAGACAGATACCTAGTCCAAACAGAAAAAAAAAAATTTGAAACATATAGCTACAAAAGCTGTAGAAGTAAAACAGAAGCTTGCAGAAGTTCCTGAAACAGATAGGACAGTGTCATGGTTCAAGCCCAGCCGGTAATTCAGAACCATGCAGCCGCTCGCTCACTCCACCCTCTTCTTCCTCCCACTGCTCCTGGAGGGATGGGGAGGAGAATGGAAAGAATGTAAATCCCACAGGTTGAGATAAGAACAGTACAGTAACTAAAGTATAACACAAACCGCTGCTGCTACCACCAATAATAATAATTATAACGGAAATAACGAGGGAAGAGAATACAATTGCTCACCACCCGCGATCAATACCCACCCTGATCCAAGCACCACTCTAGCCCTTCTGGGTTACTGCCCCCAGTTTATATAGCGGGCATGATGCGCTGTAGTATGGAATACCCCATTGGTTAATCCGGGTCAGGTGTCCTCTCTCTGCTTCCTCCCACCTTCCCCTCCCTCTCTGGCAGAGCATGAGACTCAGAAAGTCCTTGGTCAGAGTACACATTACTGAGTAGTAGCCAAAACCATTGGTGTTATCAGCGCTGTTCCCAGGCCAAAAGTCAAAAACACAGCACTGCACCAGCTACTAAGAAGGAGGAAAAAATGACTGCTACTGCTGAACCCAGGACAGACAGTTTTGGGAGTACGCAAGTCAGTTACAAATACTAGTTATGAAGCTGCCAATGAAGAGTTAATTGTTTTTGCTAAAGCCAGTCAAAATACACACAGATGATCCAGGTGACCAATGTGTATGTGAGAACAATTCAATGCTGACATCCTTAAGGAAAGTATTCATTATGGGTCAAAGTGAACAGAAGTTGATCCAGTTCCTTTTTCACTCCCTCATGAGTTAAGTGACAACTCCTGCATGCCGCAATTAGTCTGTAAGTTTAGTCTATCAGTATGGTAACACTAGTATCATCTGCAAGAAATTCTCCCAAGAAATATTAACTGGCAAAAGTTAATCCATTTTCCTACCTAAAGTAGAGCCACATTAGATGTAAGAAGCATTCATAAAAATTGAGTGGTTACAGCCACCCTCTAGTCATACGGAAGTGGCTATATCCGTAACATAACTTCAATTACGTTACAGGCTAATCCAGGTTTAGGATGCCCTTTCATATACAAACAAAAAATATGTTGAGACTAATCTTTCTATTCTCTTAAAAAAACCCTTCCTCTTACCATACAACAAATCAGTAAACAAATGACATTTCAAATAGATAGATAGGGTGATTTTTTGATTTTTGAGTTTGAACCAGTAAGGACAAAATCTAGTGTTCCTAGAAAAGCATTCTTAGCTGCAAATTTTCAGATCAAAACCCAAGGATCTTCTGAGTTCTCAGACTTCAACTCTAAGCTATTTTACAACATTTAAGATAATAAGCTTACTCTGTGTGAATTGGTTAGCTGAAATCTTTTAATCTCCCAAGCCACAAAGAGCTGGAAGCATTCTGAGAAAATGTTATTATATGCTTCCTTCTTACAATTTTCCTTTACCTACTAGATGCTGTTGGCAACAGAACTACCCACTAGCGAGACTTTGGCCTTAGCCGTCGAATACTTCTAGATACTGCTAAAACCCTTGTGTTTGGTGCCTTCTAAAGGCTTGCTGGACTTCCCCAGCGTGGCCAAATCTTGCTTGGTGGCTCAAAATGGAAGGAGAAGCACAGTTAAGAACCTTTTTCCTTAGTTAGAACACATCACACAGTCCTTTTCTCCTGTCCTACATGCCTCTGCCATAAAATACCTCAGAAGCACTGACAATCCACGCAAATTACTCTCAGTTTTATGAACAAAGCAAAGCACATCTCCATTGGTAGTTGTTTCCAGCTCTGCAAACATGAAACATTTAGTATACTCATCAGTTTTATGCCTGGTAAAGAACTGGCTACATGGTTTTACCAGACTACAGTTCAAATACACACCTGAATGGTAGCCATAAGGTGGGGATTGGAGGGGTAATAAAAAAAGGAGTGGTCTAACTTTACTAATCTGTAAAGTTTGGTCTAACCTGACCAAACAGTCTGCCCTATTCAGCTGTAATTAGAAATACCTGTCCAAGTCAGATTCAAAGCTTATGCACCAGTACATTTACTTGTGCATACTGGATTAAACAGAGGGCTGTGTCTCCTTCTCAGTGTTACTAGCAGTTTTTATTCCCTCTGGCCCCTTCTAGGCAGGCACTGGCACTTCTGACTTTTCATGAGGGAGGGCCAGTTCCTATTGGAGAGTCATTGTTCACATGAAACTCCTGGACCTCCTAAAATGAGATAAAGGAGCACCTCCTAATATTAAAATGCTTTTTCTTTAGCAACTGTAATTGCACACATCATATGAACTGCTCCCTGACCATGCAGGCTATATCCCCATGAAGGACAAAGATCAAAGAGTACCAACTGTTTGATTTTTTCAACCTTTCAAAAAACAAAAATCTCACAGTAAAATAATTGTATTTAGGTGACTAAGTGCAGATACAAACTTAGTCTGTTTGCTTTACTGCAGGGCATGGGCTTGTTTGGGGCTTTTTTAGTAGATTATTTTTGCATGTATAGAATATATTTACAGCTTGAAAACAGTATGTATGCTTCCCTGGTAACTGCAATGTTTCTGTACATCACCTGAACAACTCCTGGATTTCATGACATTATTCCCTCACAGATGAAGCATTACAACTAAAATTTTAAAGCTTTCAGCTCTGACAGGTTTTAAGAATTTTAGATTTTGTAAATTTCCACTGTTAACAAGACCTGATGTTGAATCCCTTGCTGGAACAGTCTTCCCAATCTGGTATATAAGCACTGAAGTCAGCCCAACCTATAGCATATGGCTTTTTCCCCCTATACTATTACGAGTATAATAAAAGCAAGAAAATAAATCCAAAACAGACAAAGTTTGCTTGTGGGTTACAGATTTTTTATGTTTTGTTTCTATTGGCTGGTTGACTTGAGAGGATGAGGGAAAACTTAAAATGCAACAAACATACCAGACTCCCATTAGTTTCCCTACTGATGTTTTTCAAGTCTGCAACAACAAAGGCTACTAGGTAGGTGCTCATCTTCAAACTCACAAAAAACTCATCTTGAACAATTCCATTTGTCACAGGAGTAGTGGCTTTCTGCAGGTGAAAGGAAAACTGTTATTAATGCAGACAAAAGAACACTAAGACATGCAATGGAACAATGTTAAATAAATAAATTTAAAAAAAAATATATAATTTAGTTCACACTTCGACCCCCTGTATAATCCAAAATCCATGTAAAGATTAGCATTAATTCAAGAAGGCTTTAGGCTAGATTGGAGACACAGTTCAGCATGGGCTACTAAAAATAGTGGTATTGCATGAGTTAAACATCTGTCTTTGCCCAGAAGCCTCTTCAAAACTAGGTAACCAGATATACTCACTATTTTAAAATGGTAGAACAAAAAGACACTCACACGCGTTTATAAAAGAGACTGCATTTTAAAAAGTGAAGAAAACCTAAGGTTTCTGCTAATTTAAAGCAAAAACTTGCCCAGCTTAAAAACACACTGGCAAATACAACTATCTGCTCAGTCTTCTGAAGTAAGATACCATGGTGTTTCTTAAATTACATTTAGTGCAGAAGTTGTTCTTTAATATTAGCCCTGAAAAGGCACACTATATGCCTTACTTTTCTGTATAGTCCTTCGCAAACATAAATTACAGAAAGAATAAAGTGAAATGTTTAAAACCAATGTAGTGCACAATAGTAAAGGTCTGGAGAGAGAGATGGTAGTTCATATGGCTTCCTAAACTTCATAAATAAACTTGCTTCCATAAACCACAAATATTTAAAAAACAAATATAGCCTTAGGTTTAGACATGGGCATTTCAAACCAAGCAATGATTTAACATTTAACTGCCACAGAAAATTTAGCTATCAACCTTAAAGAGGAATAGATTTCTAAGCCTGAAGACACGACAGTACAATAATCTAGCCTGACCACTGCATACAAAAGAATGCCATCACTGTATTCCTTCAGCAACTCAACATTTCTGCATTTACTACAGCTTAATCTTCATAAAGAAGTGATACCCTATTCAAGAAAATATACTGTGGCTGTGGATAAAATGGTTCAAAAATCAGTTTTCCTCACTAAAAAAAACCATACCAATACAACAAACAAAAAACCCTAACAAAACCACAACAGAAAACACCACAAGCCTCAAACATACAGTTTATTTCCAGCCTTAATGTGTGTCAGCCAGTATATATTGATATCCTAGTAATGTGCATGCTGGTTGAGAAGGCCTGCCTCAAAGATCTCTTGCTCATGTAGGTATTTATAGAAAATGAAGTTCACATTTAACTATCTCATGGCTAAATTAAAAAGTCTCTCCATTCAGCACAGCTTATCACCAAGAACTGCAGTTATTACAGAAGTATCTGTACCACTGTTTTTTCCTAACAGGAGTTTATTTAAGTGTTTATTTTCAGAAACAAACCTATCCCAGTAATGATCTCATCAACACAATATACTTCTATAAAACACAATATTAAATTTTCACATTTCTTTCTTTATTCACACAAGAATCAACTCATTAGCCTGTACATAATTGCATAGGGAGACCATAGTATGTAAGAGAATACCTAATCCAGGCTAAATCTAAAAAGTAAGAGTTCAGCATGTGCCAAAGCTATTGTGAGATCAAAAAACTCCAAAGAAATTACATCATAAAATCATGCCTCTTAGAAGAAGATTTACATATAAAAACGGGTGCCATTTAAACAAACTGTCATGGACACAAGAAGCAGCATTGTGTTGACGTAGCTTACTATTTCTCAGAAACTGCTGTCTAATTTCTTCATTTATACAGTTACGAATTAATTTATCGTAATTCACATGTGCAAGTTATCTGGACAACTTACAAAAACAAAGGACTACTTTTGAACCCATTAAGAGACTGCATGCTTGGACCTTGTACGACAAAAGCAGAATTATACAGTATCAAGTTATCAAAGCATAAATTTGGAAGACAAAATGAAAATAATATTGTTAGCAGTATAAGCACAAATAAGTATTTATGTTGGACATATTGCTCATTAGCAAAATCATCAATTAATTTTCTCCATGTTTCTATATCTTCTTGATAAATTCTAATTAAACCTGACCTGTTCTTTTGACACAAGAACTCACATTCGATCCTGAGCACTAAACATACGACTTCATTGCTTTTAATGTCTTTTTCTAATACTATCTTTGTTTCACATCCAGAAGCTTTCTCAAATCTTTATCAGACATGCAGGTGTTATAACAGTCTGGTTTTTTCAGATTTAATTCACATTTCTTGAGGTGTGAGAGTTAGCCATTTCCAGTCTAATTAAGAGGAAGATTCTCTGGCAACAAATAAAAACTCACTAAACAAGAAATGCAGAGTTGTCCTTTTAGGCATGTTGGCTGGACTCAAGTTACAATTTGTGGCAACACAGAGCTTCAGCTTCTCTTCAAACTCTCTCAGGAAGGCTGAAAAGTCTGCTCATATCTGTATCTGAGTGAACACTCAGTGTTCACTACATTGTGACCCACTTGCATATTTTACAGAAAGACACAATCTAAAATGTCACAGTCTTGCCCAATACCACAAACACAGGCACAGCATTTTCCCAAGTGACTTCTTTCTGCACATGCAAAGTTGAATTAACACCTTTCACAAAAGACATGAAATCTGAATGAAGTCATAGGAGAAAGTAAGGAAAGCGATGGAGGGTTTAGGTTAAATGATTCAACAAAGCACTTACTGAGGAAGGCACCTTGGAGGTGCTGCACAACCACATATGGTAGGAAAAAGAGAAAAACAAAGTAGACACATGTGCTTGCTACCATGAGATATCTTACTCTATCACTTATTCTGCTGGAGAAGTCTAGTAGCACAATGGACATGAGCAGACATACTAAGTGACAGTAGGCAGGTAACTGATACCAAAGCACTAGCAACTATCAACCACAGTAAACACCCTACCATGAGTTTCCGTTCGGTGATAAATGGTAATAATATTTTTATGAAAGATAACCTAGTTCAGACACAGACTGGGGAAGAAATTGGTCTTGCTGGTCTGTCAAAATGAGTTCGGCTTCCATAAACGCTTGTCAAAAGGTTTAACATCATAAAGCATCACCATAAAATTCAGATACGCTCTTACAAGGTTTTGCATGAAAAGATATAGCTGAAGAAATTTCAGTTCTCTCATTCATATTCTGGGGCTGGCTCTGTGTTCACACCTTACTTCTCCTCATTTTAGGCTCAAATGCACATCCTTCAAGGTCAGGCATACCTTTCACCCAGACTGTTGCTAGTTACACAAAGTATTGGTAAAGATATTCCAGTATTCTGCATATGTGCAGTATCAGCAAACATAGAAAACTCAAAAGTGAATCTTAAGGTCTATTGAGACTGTTGTAGCCAACAACAAAATTCCTGCAAAATAATTATTCATTTAAATGTAACAGGAATCCCTGCCATAGCCATTCAACATCCTATGATAACAGCCCTACAACAACATCCTACATTGTGCAGTACATTGAGCAGTTTTCTGTACAAAGTTACTTAGTTCAAATCTTTGAGGAAGAGATAGTTGTCTTATTAAAAAGTCACAGACTTTATAGCTTATCTGCTTAAGTCAATATTCTGAGCATTAATGCAACAAAACACAATGCAAAGCACTTAAACAGATTACCTAGGCAGCTGCTCTACTAAAATTCCTCTACAAAAGCAGTTACCTTTGGCATATTTGACAGAGTGGAAAGTTTCTCATCTCTCTTGATCTTGATTAAAAATGTAGCTTTAAAAGCTGGTTCATCAAAGCATGGAAAAGCAGACCTTGCTGCCACAGGTTCAAACTGAGTTGCTGCAAACCACCTAACAGGAAGAGTAGAGAAAAGCAAATTAAGAATTATTAAAAGAATAATGTCAGTTTATTTATGATAAAACTGCCATTTCCCCTCAAAACTCCTGAGTTTGTTACGGGAGTAGCTTTCTGTCAGATGGTCCTGGACTGACCTATACTGCTTTTTCTATCTTTCATTTATTGCACCGCTCTGTTTCTAGCAAAGGTGCATGGACAAGTGTGTGCCAAAAGCATGAACACTCTTTAAGTACATGACCAGTGTTAAGACCCATTCAAAGTGGATGGTGGTAAGTGGCAATTTTATTAACCTTATTGGCACAAACCGCTGATTTACTATTTTTAAAATTGGGTGTGGTGTTTCTCTTCTCTTCAGTCACTGAGGACTTCATGACTGACATGACAATTGTGAGCGGCTTGGCAACTACATCTACCAGTTCCCTTAGGACTGTGGGATGCATCTCTTTGGGTCCCATGGTTTTTGTGTATGTTCAGGTTTCACAAATAGTCTCACACCTGATCTTCTTCTGCAATGGTGAGACTTTGTTCCCTCAGTCCCTTGAGTCTCAGGGACTGAGGAGATTTGGGAAGAATTTCCAGGGAGAAACTAAAAATTAAACAAACAAAAAGCCACATTATAACTACCTACAACCACTATATGCACCACATTTAACTGACAGAGAGGCTGCCCTGACTTAATGAACTCATCCATTAAAGACACTTTTTCAGGTTGATTAATCAGGAGATCAAAGATGGATTTTGCTCAATAGGAATCAGTTGTACAAAACATCCAATAGAAAAAGTAATCCCTGCTATTTCTATTATTATTAAAGCACAATCTAGAGTGATAGAAGAGAAAAGATGCATTTGTGGGCATACCTTTGCTTGGAATTCTCATCCTTGTAAGAAATCTTGTAAAAGCCGTAATAGGTATCTGATAAATTAGATGAATATGCTATGTTAACAGTATAATTCTGTCCTACAAGGAGAGCCTCAGGAGCCATGACTGCAATCTGGTCACGCAATGGATATTCCAGGAATTCAGCTGGCTTTTCTTGATGCCCTCCTGGTGAAGTAATAGTTGCCTTGGTGATATTAAGTCCTGAACTGTGAAGTACAATCTTCCAAGTTACACGGATGACGTTAACCACTATCTTTACAGAGCCAGAAAATTTCAGAGTAGTTAGGTTTGGTTGCAAGACAAGATCATAATGCAACGGTACAACATCAGAAGGAAGTCTAATTTTTGCCCATGGAAATAGTTTTCCATTGGCTGCCAAGGGGTATATTAGTTCCATCGTATGATTTCTTTTATAGCAGCCTTCTTTGGTAAAGGTACATTTTGGAAGAAGATAAATCACCATTATTAATGCCACTGCAATCACAAGAATAACTGTACAAACCACCATGGTCCTTGTAGAGGGCAGCGAACATGATCCATTTGAACTTTGTCTATAGACAGACATGTTGTTACGGAGACTGGAGCTTCTGTTCATGAAGGACATCCCTAGCAATTTTGCTGATGACTCATAATCCTCTTCATCATCATCCATTTCATGCTCTCCAAGGCCACGCACCAAGAGCCTTGAGCTCCTCGGCTCATATTCCACTTCATCAGGCTCCAGGGGATGTAAACAAGGCTCTTTTGCCAAGTCAACAACATCAGGCTCTTCTTCAAACATGCTGTTTTCAATCATATTCCTGGGTAACTGAATTTGATCTGAAAAAGAAAAGACCATATGTTACATGATAAACAAAAGTCGTGGTTATACCTTAGATATAGTTTACTGAATTACAGAATGGGAAACACTTTTACAGAACATGCAATCAAGAGGTCATCAATTTTCTCTCTCAGGTTTGTTTCTAGAAAACTTTTCTGCCTACCATAACTTCTCATTCAGTATCTTCAAAAGATGCTTCCGTTGCGCATACTCAGTCACATCTTGCACCATAACCAGGGATCACCTACACCACTACATAGAACTCCCAGTTAGAATCATAGAATGGTTTGGGCGGGAAGGGACCTTAAGATCATCCAGTTCCAAACCCCCTGTCCATGTCCCCCAGACAGGGCACCTTCCACTAGACCAGCTTGCTCAAAGTCTCGTCCAGCCTGGCCTTCAGCGCTGCAGGGGATGGGGCAGTCATGGCTCCTCTGGGCAACCTATGCCAGCACCTCACCATGCTCACAGTAAATAATTTCTTCCTTATATCTAACCTGAACTTCCCCTGTTGAAGTTTAAACTTATTACCCCTTGTCCTATTGCTACAGTGTTGCTACAGTCCTATCGAAGAGCCCCTCTCCAGCATTCTTGTAGGCCCCTATCAGATGCTGGAAGGCTGCTATGAGGTCTCCATGCAGCCTTCTCTTCTCCAGGCTGAACAGCCCCAACTTTCTCAGCCTGTCTTCATATGGGAGCTGCTCCAGCGCCTTATCACTCTCATTCACTGATGCCAGTGTCTTGGCTACATTTTTCCTATCCCAGTAAACTGTATTTGTATTCAATTAAATTAGTCAAGATGGAATATTCTTTCAGTTGCAAGATAAAACATAGGCAGCCAATACAGTTTTAGAGGAGTTTCTGAATATAATAGTTAATGAGTTCTTTAATAAAGGAGAAAATCTGTCAATGTGCTGGCAGCTACACAAATAAAATATCCATTTGACATTTTTAATCTTCATTTTCACATATACCCCCCCAAAAAATGAAAAGTATTCCTCAAATAAAAATGGCAGTATAAAAGTTACTGTTCCAATAGATACCTTCTCATACAACCCTTGAAGAAATCCAGGCAGGCAAAAAGTTAAACCACTGCTGATCAGATTTTGTCTCCACTAAACCTGTCCTTGATAGATAACATAACTGAATATAAAAGAAGAACTGGAATTCATACAAAATTTTAAAATTATCAGATACTTTCATACTCCACAAGCAGTTATATTTTAATCAAACTTCTGGTCATGTCTATAACTGTTTATGCAAAAGGTTATCTTTCAACTAACCTACCAAAAAGTGGAAAAAATTAAAAACACTTGTGGAAATAAAAATTGGACATGGACATCCAAAAGTAGCCAACTTTGGAGAAAGGCACTTTTTCATACTGTATTTAATACAGAATACTGTAAACAACATAGAAAGGATGTTAACTGGCTTTTGTCAGGACACCTCAGAGTTGTCTAGAGAACAAAACAACTTAAATGGAAAAGCCCAAGAAATCCCACTACCCCAGTGTTTTAGGATCTTGACATTACACTTAATTTGAGTTAATCCCCTCTCACAGCTTCTAACAGACTAGACAAAACTCTTGTCTGACTGCAAGGCTTCAGAATGAAACTAATCTCTTTCAGACATGAAGGTCTACTTATAATTTAACAATAATCACATCACAGCTCTATCCACGACCTTTTAGGTTCCCAGAATGAGAAAGATCACTTTTTCTTTTGACTTAAACATACAAAAAGCAGGTTAATTTTTACGGATTTCTGATAAAAATACACATTTTGCCAATCTATACAGAACCTGTAATATCAGTGTTCCCATAATACATTAGTGATTTTATCTCTATGGCTAAAGTCTCATCCAATAACTGAGGATATTATACAGAAACAAATAACATTAATAATTTCAGGAATATAATTGTATATGGCTGCTTGACAGGATCTAAGATGTTGAAACAGACTAACGTAAGATACTGGGAGGGTACAGATTTGTGGTTCAGTAGTAACCTTTTTTTCCCTCCCCCCCCTTTTTTTTTTAAAGTCAGTTTTCTATATGGCTGAAATTCTCATCAGTGAAAATAAAACATCTTAAAGAAAAGATGGCAAGAATGTTTTCAAACCAGGTATACAAAACTCCTCAACATTTACTTTAAAATGTACCAAGACTTCCTGTTTCAAGGGCACAAACTCCGAAAATGACGGTGCCTGTAGCCACAGCACTGAAAAGAATGGAGCAAGAATTTTTATTCTAGGCCATGTTCTACTACTCTTTTCACTTTGTATAGTATCTGTGTATTAAATCTCTGATACTGGCCTGCCAGTTGTTCCAGAGTTAGACTGACAGACTGTTCAGATACCTTCAAAACAAGTAAGAGCTTCGTAAATCAGCACCTTGCATCTCCAACAAAAAACTACTGGGTTACTTGGGAAAGAAAAAAAAAAAAAGTCAACCTTGAACATTTCCCTGCAAAGGCCTTAAAATAAGGAAAACGAAAATTAAAAAAATCCTACTCCACAAGTCAGTAGAAGGAAGCTGCACTGGTCAATCTGATCAAGCAATACAGAGATGGATGAAAGCAGGTAGATTGCTGGAATTTGGATCTACCTGCTCACCCTTTGTCCCACTGTAAATATGCTGCTCTGAGTAGGAATAGGAAGTGCCTTCAGGAAGTCACCTACTCCAACCTCCAGGCAAAAAGCAGCTTCTGAAAGTTTCTGTCCCTATGGCATTTCCCAGAACAATGTTCATGTTCCGCCCTTTAGGCTGTGGTTGCAGTTTACTTGTCCAGCACCATGGTCTCTACATTGCAGCATGTGCACTTCTGTCAGATTGGAAGCCTCACAGAGTAAAGAAAGTGGATAAAAAGCTAAGTTTCAAGTGAACACATAGACAAACTAGAGCAGAAAAATTAATGGAAAGACAAAGTATTGTGCAACGGAAGCTTTTTCACAATTCCTCTGCCCAATAATAGTTTATCAAGAATTCACTAAATCACTTATAACAGAGATTCTGTTGATTATTCCCTCTGCTGGCAGCTTTTCAAATCTGCTGTCTAGGTTCAATCAAATTTGAAAACAGACTAAATTTTGTTAAGTCCCAAATCAACCCCACCCAAAAACAACCAGCTGCTGGTGGAAGACACCCAAATCAGTATCTGCTATGTAGAAAAGGCAGGTATTAAGACTCACATCTTAACCACTTCAAAAGGCAGAAGACAACACAGCTCCAGCACCAGCCATGGCATGTGCTGCTGCATGGCCAGCAAAAGAGGTAGATGACAGGGGAGGCACTGCAGAGGGAAGGAGGAGAAAGATAAAGAGTATAAATCTGGCAGAAAGTAGGCTTTATCAGCTCTGTTGCTCATAGAACAGTTTGCTTTTTGAAGAGCTTATTCTCTAGTATTTTTTTTTCTAAAGCCAGTTATCAAAGTATTTTAAAAAGTTGCATGCAAACACACTTTCAGTCAAAAAGAATTATACAAAGTAATCTCCAACTAAAACTAGGATAGGAAAGCTGCAACAAAAGTTAGTTTCAAGGCACCTCACAGTTTTAATACCTAAGAGACATTCATTTCTATGAAAACAACAGTTAAAACCAATTTCCGTTGAAGCATTTGCAAAAACTGGAAGCAATCAAAGAAGTGGTTCTTCTGTAGCAATGAAGATCTGTAAGATCAGAACTTTACTGAAGATCAAGGGCAACAACAGACTACTGTTCCGCACTGGAGAGCATACAGACAAGGCGTCAAAAGCTTACTGGAATTACATATATGCATTCACAGAAGCATAGAAATCAGGCTACTTTTTGGAGAGGAGCCATGGCAAACATATAAATCTTTTACACTCAGATTAACTCTGGATTGTTTGTTTCATGCTGGCTCACTGGGATTTATAATATTATAGTACGAACCATCAGTCACGTGAATTGAACTCTTACAACCTTTTAGTTTTCATGCACGAGCTGCTACAATCTAGCTGAAAGACCGTGGGAAAGACGGAAAAAGGTATTCTTAAACACAAACAAGTCATTAGGAATACGAAGCAGCCCGAGGAACATGACTGTAACCATCACATTTCACTGTGATCTTTGACACTAATCATGGCCAAGACACAAACATTCTGATTCAAGACATATGCATTGCACATGAATTCATATTCCAAATATGACACAGAAAAACTTGGTATACCTGCAGTACTAGGGAACTTTAATCTGTAAAGAAGCTGCACATTCCAGTGAACTACCACTGCCATGCCAGAGGCTGCAGGCGCACTAGAGGCATTTGTGGTCATGCAAGTCTACAATTAGGGAAGTACCGATCCAAGCTGCTAAAATGCATTACGCAAAAATATCCGTCATGAGGCATGAAAATTTAAATCTAAGTCTTTACTAAACACAACAAAAAACAAGGAGTGAAAAAAAAAAAAAGTCATGAAGCCAAGTATTGTTGCTCCCTATTTGGCACTAATTGAAAGAGGCTAAAAGCATAAAGCTTAAGCTTGAAGTTACAGCAGCTAGAAGCTTGAGCATGCCCCAGTGAAAGTGCCAGTGTTCACTGGAGTCAAAAACGGTTCCTACAGAGTGTTTGTTTCATTTAATTTGGGGGGGGCTTTGTTTGTTTCATGAATGTGAGATCAAGTATTACAGTAAGAAGCTTCTGCACACACACTGGAGCAGAATTCTGCCAATTGGTCTGCATCATGGAAATTAAAACAATACATGATTATGTATTTTAAGACCCTCTCTTACCTTAAATTGCCACAAGAAAGAGGAGCTGAGAGCATAATCTCATGTAAGCCACTGTTTATCAGTCTTGGGTGCTTGTAAAAGGCTTTCTGAAAGTGTCTTCCTGATTTTTAAGGAAAGCACAATTGCATTTTCTTCAGCAGGACCTCAGGCTGAAGAATCACATGCATCAATTACGTTCCAATATTTACCAGTTACCTTTATACACAGATAACCAGACTATCACTGATACGTCTTTAAATCTTTACTTCCATGTCAACAACAAAAAGAGTGCGGTTAATTTACTGAACATTTTACTTAATTCAACTGGCAAAAAAATACAGGGTTTTTTAATATACATGTGAAGGTCAACAGAAATAACTGAAGAATTTAAGGCTAACCAATACAAGCTTAGTCTAGATTTTGATAACCAACACAGGCGTATTGTCATAGCATCATAGAATGGTTTGGATTGGAAGGGACCTTGAAGCTCATTCAGTTCCAACCCCCTGCCATGGGCAGGGATGCCTTCCACTAGACGAGGCTGCTCAAAGCCACATCCAAACTGGCCTTGAGCACTACCAGGGATGAGGCAGACACATCTTCTCTGGGCAATCTGTGCCAGCACCTCAATTTCTTCCTAGTATCTAATCTTTCTCTACCCTCTGACAGCCTAAAGCCATTCCTTCTTGCGCTATTGTTACATGCCCTTGTAAAAAGTCCCTCTCCAAGTTTCCTGTAGGACTCCTTCAGTACAGGAATGCCGCTATAAGATCTCCCTGGAGCCTTCTCTTCTCCAGGCTATGTAATGTCCATTCACATCTTAGCAAATATTTTTAAATTTCAATCTGGTATTTTTTCCACAGTGAAAAGCAGGGGAAGCGGAGGGAAGGGAAGAAAAGAAGGGTGTTTTGAATTACACTTTGTTCTTCAGGCACTACTGGGAGCGAAAACCTTCTACAACTCCCAAAAACATTATGCCACCGTTCCATTCTCAGCCAGGGGTTGAACAAAACACAGGATGGGAAAGAGGGCTCTGAACTTTAATGTTAGAACATGGGGTTTGTGTTTCCTGTTTCCAATCTGATCAAGAGTATGTTTTGCAACTAAACATATCGAAGCTGTTTAACCCCAGAGGCCTAATGAAAAGGCCCTTAGTCTTGCAGGAACAAGACAAGACAGGAAACAGTGTCTCAAATTTCTTGGGCTACTGAACATCCATATTCATGACTGCTGAATATCTTCTTCACTATATCTGTCCACCAATTTCATGGCTGATAAATACCAGGCTCATCACAGCTGAAGTTGCAAAACGCTTCTCTGCCAGTAACAACTGTCCTGGGGAAAAATTTGTAGAGAACTTTGCAAAATATCAAACAGACTATGAGTCATACAATTTTGTTTGTTTAGGGTTTTGCTGTTGTTCTTAAAACAATAAATTCGAATTATCATACCCACTTACCTAGAACAGTTTCTAAAAAAAACAACCCAATGTGCCTTCCAGATTGCTATTGTTACTTAATACCAACTTGAGTGATAATACTATACAAACCCTTTGTAGGTCACAAGCAAGCATTGCATGCTCATTGCTTCATAACTGGTAGTTCAGCTCACAGAAGTAATAATGTCTAAAGGTCGCTGCTTGTGACTTGCAAAGCAGTGACTTTTATATGGTTTTAACAGAGCAACAACATATATCCCTTTTGCTGGCCTCACTATGTAGTAAGACAAATTATTTTAATGGAGAAACACATGGCAGTATGCCTGCATGGTAGCTCAAGAAATAGTGAGATCTAAATTGCTCCAAAACCCTACCCAGGTATTATATATCAGCTTTGAAATCAGCTTCATTACAGCCATGGGGTTAGAGGCAGTTTAGACACCAGATGCTTTCCAGAAGGCATCCTGGGATCACTTCTTCCATTCATTCTCATGATTGCAAAAGCAGGGGAGAGAGCTGCAGGCTGCACTGAGTGACAGACTGATCTAAACAGCAGATGACCATGCCCTGTGGGTTCTGTGAAATCCTTCTGCAAAAATACCACCAGGGTCATTCTAGAGCCACACTGAGGGAGCTCCAAACAACAAGCTGTGGATACAGGCAGCTAACCTGGGTTGCTTTGCCCAGCAAAGCATATATCCTTGTTCACACCACTGTTATCAGAAGGTACACACATTTCAGAACATATATACTGCCACTAGAAAAAGAAAGAAAATAGCAAAATTAGGGAAAAAGATACAACAGAAAGAAAACCCACAATCTTTTATTCCTCTCTAGACAAAGCATATTTTTAATCACCAATTTTATTTAGAAGAATAATTTCTTTAGGTCATAGCCTTGTCAATGACACACCCCCACATAGTAACAGTTCTAAACCCACACGAGGGTTTTTTGCCTTGATTGATCTTAATCCCACAATCATAATTTTTACAGATGAAAAGTTACCACAATACGGCCTACTCTTTTTGTGAAAAGGACCCAAGTTTGGCAAAGACAAGGTTTAGAATCTACACATTGTTACTTTAGATATGCCACTGGAACGGCTTTCATGGCTTTATATATAAATGGGATGAGGCGGAAAGTAATCACAAAGAACTTTTAAGTGTAAAGGATATTGACCCTCCTGCATTTTAACATTTAGTGTAGCCTCTTCTATTCCAGGCACCATCCCGCAGCACAGCACTAGCCTGAACTTTTGCCAGTCAAGAGAGCTGCCAACAAGTCAGTTGCTGTGATGAAGCCTGCTAGCCTAATCAGTGTACCTAATGCAGGACAAACACGGCATTCCCACCATAAGCAGTTACAAGTAATTCTACTGATGTGTTAATAATTCTCTCTCTGTTCTCACGTTTCTCTACTTCCCTCATTATTCTAACCATCAAATTGCTTTTAACTTCATGGTAGGTGCTGGAATATTCTGTTCCATATTTGTTCCCAGTACATCCAGATCCCAGCATTGTAAAATGCCAGCAAAACAAGGATGTAAATCTTAGCCCATGTGAACGGAGCCCAGACTATTTCTCAGCTACACAGAGTGCATTCAAATTACTAAATTCATTTCTGAGCAGCCATTGCTATACAGGGATTTCGCAGAAATACAGTAAAAGCAAATACATATCAAACGCATTGATAAAAGAGGTTCCTGTTTAGCTTAGCTGACATAGGAACACAAGATACAGATGCTACAACACGGCTTTGTGGAAAAATATTATCCAGCAACATGCACTTCAACAACATAAAACTCACATATAGAAACAGATGCAATCCGCATTTTTTTCTGTCAGTAATATTTGACTAAAGTAAAATGCTTGGGATATGCAAAACATGGAGGAGGGAGAGAAAACACTGAGATTCTGAGACTTTTTTACCTACTGTCTCACCAAAACAGATTACTCGGTCTGTTGATCAAGACTGAATATACAGTTTAAAACCAACAGGAACCCTTCTGCTCCATGACACAACAGTATGCAATATTGACAATTAGGTGTATGCCTGCTGCTCCCAACAGCTTATGCACACAGAACATGCTTCTGCAATCTCCAGTACCAGAATGGAATGGACCTTAAAATCGTCTAGTTCCAAACCCCCCGCCATTGTCAGGGACACCTCACACTGCATAATGTCATCCAAGGGAAAAATATATATATACTGAATTATATACTGAACAAAACTAACACAAAGAAAGAAAACATTGCTGAATTGTCAGGAACTAGCTGAAATTACTAGATTTTGCAAGAGACATTTTTCTCTTTGTAAATTACATTACCTAACTTGAATCATTTCTACCTTCTACAAAAAAACCCACTTCTTCCCATGAAAACCTTTTTATTTTGTTCATCAGTTTAGTTATGCAATTAATTTCAAAGTTTCTATTTCCTGTGTGAAAAAGATAAAAATTTAAGAATGTCAAAGTGAATATTATTACATTTCAGCAGATCATCACAAGTTTTCTCTTCTGCAGTTACTTGTTTATGCACATCACCTGCCGTGAGAAACACTGTAATAGTCCACTTCTACCTTTCTTTTCATCTCAAATGGAACAGTTGTGTGTTTAACATATTAAACAGGAAGTGGTGAAGTAATCTTTCAGAAACACATACAATCTAAAAATAAAAGCAAAAAGCTTGCAAAACATTTCATAATATTGTCAAAAGAGAGATGTCCCAAATTGCATGATATATCTCTGTTAGCTAGTATTTCACCCTTTTTTTTTTTTTTTTTTGTGTGGAGGTGATAAAATTGTGTAGGTAGCAAATGACTAGACAGAATTAATAAATTCTGCTCATTAATTTTTAGTTACCAGTACAGAGGATTTGAGATCATACAACTTGGAAAAATAATTATGTGCAAACATAGTGAAGCTCTCCCTGCACTTCTAATTACAGTTTGATTATTCACATTTCTGAAAAGGTCTCAGATTAAGAACAGTCATGTAAGTTTGACAAATTTATATAAAAAAATAAAATCTTATCAATAACCATTTCTGAAACATTTACTAATTTGTAACATTTAAAACATTTCAGAGAAAGTTCAGACTGGGAATGAGGAAAAGGTTCTTCACTGAGAGGGTGGTTCATCACTGGAACAGGCTCCCCAGGGAAGTGAACCAAGCACCAAGCCTGTCAGAGTTCAAGGAGCATCTGAACAGCATTCTCAGCCATACAGTTTAGTTTTAGGTAGTCCTGAAAGGAGCAGTGAGTTGGACTCAATGATCCTTATAAGTCACGCCCAACTTGAGATAACCTATGATTAACTCAGTGATTCCAGGACCTAAGAATAGATCTGCAATTAACTGTTCTTCTGCAGCCATAGAACTCATACAGTATCTTCAACTGAAGTCCTGGGCAGGAAAGAAAGCATAGCAGAGAGGTCTCCAAAGAGGACTTGATCTAAGTTTCCAGTACGGGGTGGAGGGATGAAGTAAAAAATAAATCTTAAATATTTTTATTTAGGTTATCTGAGTATTTCCACTGGAGAAACTATTCAAACAATAAGAGTTCAGCACACCTACTAGCATTTCTAGGAAAGGATTTCTTTGACTTATGAATTAGAAAAACAGCGCTTTTTCATATCCACTTTAGTGCATTTGCTGTCTTAAAGACTGTTTTATAAAGTCTTTATATCCACTCTAAAACAGCTCTACATCCATAAAGTAAAATAAGAAATTGTCTTCTTGACAGTTTAACAAATGAGCATCACAGAGTTCTAAATCCAACTGAAATGCTTTGGAAAATCGCAAGACTCAGTCTGTTCCCCCTTTTTTATAAGAGTAAAAGCCCCAAAGAACTCTGAGCGCTACGAATATAATACTGTAAGCTTCCTGGGACAACCACCTTTTCCTCTGAATTTACACAGCACTTTGTTCAGGAAATTAACATACAGAACTCATTACTGCGGCATAACACAAACCAAAACCTTTCAGTTACCATAAAGCATAGTTTATTTTAAAGATTTGTTGCCCCTAACAGCTTCAGACCACCAGCCAATAGCATAAACATCCCTTTCAGTTCAGATTTTAGCAGCTGTTACTGAGCACCAAACACACCTCAAGATCATCAAAATAAGGAGCAACATCTATGCTCTAATATTTGCACATTCTCTTTAGTGCCCCTCCCAGCACAGCCAGCTTTCTGGAGGAAATTTATTAACCAGCTTCAGCTCCAAATGTTCACCCAAACCGTCCTACCATCATCTCCAGGCTTTTCACGTAAGGGAAAAAAGAAATAGGAAGTTCTGAGCATGAACATGGCTTCTCAGTGGTAGCACAAAGTATCTTTGAGCTATATGCTCAGGCTCACACTGCCACTTCTTTCAGCTCCATGGATAAAGGGCAGAATCGTTTTGATGTTTTATTGCACAATGCAGCAACAGTATTATGTCAAACAGACTTTTAGAGTGACAGCAACATGATGATTGTCTCTCTCAAAGGGGATAGACTTAGCAAGATGACTTTAAACAAAATTCTTCCTGAAACTGCAGTACTATTATAAGTCAAATTCTTTTCATCACACATACAGGAATGCATATTGCAACCCTGTGACTGTAATAAACTGTAAAGCAGAAATCAACTGCTTGTACAAACTGTACTTTAAATATGGGGGGGGGGGGGGGAACAAAAAAAAAAAACAAAAAAAAAAATCAATAAAACAAAACAAACAAGGAAAAAAACAACAAGACCTTCAAAATAAACA
>WYDI02034683.1:0-26226 GCA_009867235.2 Psittacus erithacus
CTGAAGGGGGGCTATAGGGATGCTGGGGAGGGACTCTTCATTAGGGACTGTAGTGATAGGACAAGGGGCAATGGGTTGAAACTTAAACAGGGGAAGTTCAGGTTAAATATAAGGAAGAAGTTCTTTACTGTAAGAGTGGTGAGTCACTGGAATGGGTTGCCCAGGGAAGTTGTGAATGCTCCACCCCTGGCAGTGCTGAAGGCCAGACTGGACAGAGCCCTGGGTGACATGGTTTAGTGGGAGGTGCCCCTGCCCATGGCAGAAGGGTTGGAAATAGATGGATTTTAAGGTCCTTTCCAACCCTAACTATTCTATGATTCTGATTCTAAATGCATCTTGTCCCTGTTCTCACAGCCAGTAGCACATCTTTCCAGGAGTATTTTTCTTCAGTGTCAATTCCCCACCCAAGTTTAAAAAAGCAGAGAGGACAGGGTTAGTAAGATCTTTTAAAGGGCAAAAATGAACAACTATTTATCTTTCTTTTGTGTGAACTATATAGCAGCCTTACCTAGAGACATGCAAGAAATCCTTCATTATAGAATTTTTAGGGTATGTAATTTTCTTCTTAGCTTTGATTTTAGTTTTTGTCAAAAGATTTGATTTCTTTGGGCTGCCTTCATCACTAAAAACAAGGTTTAAGCAACAGTTCCAGTACTTACAGCTGCTTTTTAAAGGTTTGCTTACTCGAGTCAAATTTTACCTTACTCATATAACAAATCAGAGTCGGTTAAAGTAAGGAACCTGTAGAAAAATATAGTGTACCATGACTTCTTCATCTGATAGCTGTCTCTCTAGAATTTAAAATTAAAAAACGTGTAGCCTGTATAAAACAAAGTTATTTTCAAGGTAGTTAAGAAAAAAAAAAAATCTCTATTTTTAATGAGTTTCTACTTGAATTGGAAGGAGGGGTTATTTTATATGTGTGTGCATGCGCATGAAACTCCAGCACATACACACGGACATACATTATGGACAAACAGGAATGAGTTCATGTTATAGTACAGCAAGACTGCCTCCATATGTGCTCCAAGTGTGTTACTGGATGGATTTTTCAGGAAATTCAAAGCAGCAACAAAAGAATTTAACTTATTTCACTCCTGTCAATCTGAGGAAGCTTGGTTTTGGGAGAGGCGTGGGGAGTGCTCATTTGCTTGTAAAGATGGCCAGTTTTATTAAAATAGAAGGGCTGACTTCCTTTAGTTTTGTGCTGTAACAGGGAACCAATCATAACATTTATCTGTAGGAAGATTAAGTTATCTCCTGTCCAAAGAAAAGAGCCTATTGCAGGGACCTCCAGGTGAGCCGTCCTGTGCACAACGTGCTGCTATACAGAGACACCAGCTCACATCCATCAGTGACCACAGCCAGCACACTCCCCACTGGGCCAGCTCTCCAAGGCAGCCCCATCCTCCACAGCCCTTGCTGCACTTCCACCTCCAAAGGCAGCACACAGCAAAGCTATCTCTTGTGCTTTAATATCAGTTATGCCCTGATGTAGCTATAAATTGGGAAGATATTGACAGCTCTAAACTGTCTCAAATTTTCGTCGCACATCTTGGTGCTTAATTTCCCTATTGCTTTGCTTTTGAGCTTGTGGCTGTCAAGCTGGCTTACTCATCTTCTTTTGTATCAAAATAAAAGCATGGCTAGTTTAAAAGGGCTGACACGAAATCCTGTAAACTGAATGAAAGAAAGCAAAACAAACGAACAAAAAACCCTGCCTCAGCATAATTGTCTCTATAGCATAAGAAAGATGTCACTTTTTCACACCGATTCTGAGATTTTTAAATTCTTTTTATTGATTCGTGCTAATGTCATTGCTGAAATGTGAATACAAGATTGAGTGTGCTTACTGAGATCTATTCAAAACTTTACGAATAGCTTAACAAATACTAACTGTATAAAAAAATTCAGCTGTGTGGAGGCAGACATCCTAAAAGGTATCTTTTCCACAAGGAAAGAGTTCACACAACTGCCAGAGGGCATTATAGTCACCTTAGAACACAACAAATGCATTTGAAGAGAAAAGAACTGGCACAGGCACTGACTCTGCTGATTCTGCCCTGCTAAGGGAAAGGCAGATAGGGAAATTTATTTTTCTTAGTAGTAAGTTACGATTTGACTAGCACAAGGAACTCATTTGTTGCATTGTTTTAAAATCATCACATTTCAGAGTAGAACCGCACTTTAAATATGGGGAATGTTATTTGCTGTATACGTATTATGTTATTAAGTAATTAAAGTTGAAAGCCACAGAACCACACTCAATGCTACTGCAAGACTATAGAACATTTCTGTGGCCAGCACAATAAAGTACCATATGCTGAAGACACCAGCAGCCAAGTAATACACGTAGTAGCCTAAACTAAAGCATGCTGTGGGCCAGTATCTGCGCAAATGTTCCAGAAATGAGTAATGAATAATTATTACAAGAAACAACTATGCTACTGCAAACATCATCATTTCTAGATATGCAGACTGCCAAAAACTAAACATAAACCTTGAAGAAGAACAAAAATTCTTTTTACGGGTGCGAAATTCTACAGTATTTAAATGTTTGAAGTATCACAAAGATATCATATCTAGCTAAAGTATTTCACCTTTTGACTTTTCTAGAAGACTTGCTGTGACTTTTTCAGGCACAAAAGTCACACAGAATATTCTATGTTCCCTTTGTACACTTCAGAAGTAGACAACAAAAGCTTTTTTTTTTTCCCCTCTTACATTATGTTTTATTCATAACCATTGAAAGGAAAAATTGAAACTACGGTGAGAGCCACTCTTTAGACTTGTCTCTATTAGAAAACTGAATCAGAACTGGAAATAGTTTCAGACATAGACACCTGGGACAAGCACTGAAAACAGAGCAAGAACTAATGCAGATCTGGAAAAGGCGGTTCCAGTACAGTTTAAAAACTGAGACTGAAATGAGATCTGATTTGCACCAGGATTGCCACTGGAACTGCTCACTGGTGAAAGAGGAAAGGGCTACTCTGAGAACAAAGAAAATGGACTCCAGAAGAGCCATAGTTTACAATACGTATCCTCTTCCCAGCAGATCTGGACTTTGAGCACCTTCAAAGGAATGAACTCCCCCAATAAAGGCCACCACTGGCAAAGGTGCTGTGAACATGATCCACAGTGGCTCTCCGTCAACCACAGGCATCTGATCTGATGCTCTAGGATGTTTCTCAGCTAAAACTGTTTTTCAGTCTGTATTAAAACAATCCAATTTCTTGACCTACATAGCATTGAAATTATGACAGTCACAGTCTGATTCCGTTACAGATTCTGCCTGATTCTGTTCTTTCTCATACTTTGTGAAAATGCCCACTAGGACAGGATATAGGAGCCATGTTCCCAGCCTGTAATACATATTTTGCATGATCAGTATGTACCAAACTGTGGCTCTTTTCAGTCTTCTGCATTCATAGGTAGGCATGAGGAATAAATCATACATTAGGGAAGCACTACCATTCCATCAGCTTGCATCTGTAGCCAAACTGTCCTCCAGGTATGTGAAGCACAAAACTGAAGTTCTTCCTAATCAAAGAACCAAAGAGAAAATATATCAAGACACACTCTCTAAAGAAGTTGCTATTTGACCAGTTCCCATTCCTTTAGCTCTGCAAAAATTCAACTAATGTAATCTTGAGAAGAAATTGTGGCTTTTTTCCTCAGAGAAGAGGAGGTCTAGCTGAAGTGATAACAGGGGCTACAAAGCTGGAAGAACTTCAACAGAGATAGACCTCTGACCATGGAAAAATATAATGGTTATGAGATGTTTAGGCAATTTATCACCATTTATATTGCACTAGAGGTATAAGCTTATATGTGAATATACCAGTGCTATGGTAAGGGGAGCTACAGAAAACCTATGTATAAATAAAAGTGAATTACATTTGAAATAAAACTTCCACCTACCATCTTTTTTCCTTTAGATTACATTAAGCAACATTTAACAGAGAATTTATCAGTAGGGCTCTATCCAAAAGAGGAGGCACCCCGCTCTATTTTTTACCATGTGTGGGCAGAGAAAAAAATAATTCACATTCCTTTCAATGCCACAGAACAAAACAGATTAAAAACCGAAATGAGCTAATGTTTAGATAAATACTATTACAATTATGTCACATCCTTTTTATATCAGATGAATTGTAGCCTCAGAATGTTAATAAAAACCATAACGTCTTCATCCATAGCTCACTGTTTAAAACAATGACAACTCATAACAGGAGTCCAACGTATTTGACATATACTACTTAGCCACTTAAAAAGAGGAGGGGGGAGGTTAAAGACAGCAAGGAAAGCAACAGGGGCCTGATCCTGTTCCTATCAAAGAAAATAGGAAGTTTGCCATTAACTACAAAAGGCTGGCTTGTGCCTTTGGTTTACTGGCAGAAATATACACATATTTTGCATTTTCTCTTGTGGCTAAAATGCAGTCATTTGCTGCCCTCTAGAAGCAGACTATGGCATATACTTCGGTTTTCTTCAATACAAGCCTGTTCCCAGCTGCATTTTTTAAATGTATGTAACAACAATGCAAAGCAATTTTGAAAAACTAGAGTGATGTGATGATCTTGAGATTCTCTAAATACACAGACATTTGATAACATGATTGGTCATTCTGGTGGATAAATGGAATGGAGTCATGCATTTCTCCTGGGATTATCAGAGTTAACTTCCAAGAAGAAATTAACTGAGATCATTCCATTACCCTGCTTAATAAAACTGAAAAATAGCAAAAGAGGGGTATGGCTGTATTTTCTGAAGTACAACCCTCACCACACTGATACAGTTCACAGAGAGGATCAGAGATTCATCAGGTGATGCTAAAAAATCACAAAATAAGTCAGCAAATTTCAATTATACGTAATGCTTTAACAGTTAAAATTTTTATTGCCCCCAAAAGTAGTAGCAATCTCATTTATTAATAATGACTATTTTCTTATCAAGTTTTTACAAATTTTTGTTCACATCTACTTTGGTTTTATTAGTATGGAATAAAATTTTACAAAGTGCTGGGAAGTGCCTTGTTTCCACCAACCCTTGAATGACCTAGAAATGGCTGCTGAAATCTCTCTTAAATAAAAAAAAAAAAAAGAAAAAAAAGGACAACCCTCAAACCTTCCAACCTCAGCTTCAAGCAGAACTCAAAGAGTCCAGGTGTAAAAGCAATGAATGAGATTCGAATGTCATCCACCATTCAATTATCATCACATAATGCAATTAGATCATGAGTATATAGTTTGGTTTTTTCACTACCACCGAAAGTGGATTTTACGGATGAAATATTTGAAAGCAGAAATATTTTTTTAGTACAATTCCACAAACTGTCAAGTGCCATTAATGTAGATCTCACACCATGCTCATTGCTACATTATATTCCCCGAAAGGAAGCAAGGACTTGCAAAGTCTTGAAGAGTTGAAAGGTTCTTGATTTACCTTAGATCAGACTAATACTATCAGAAAACCTGCTCACTTAAGGATTTTTGCACTAAGCTACAAAAATCTGATGTATTCACCTTTATCAGCCATTTTTTTTTAAATCTTATCTTGCTGCTTTTCACAGTACTTTGACCACAAGATAAGGAGGATGGACTTGCAACTTTAAATCTGAATTTAGGTACTAATGAGACTCAAACTGAATGAGATTCCTAGGCCATATATCATTTTAGAGACAAGTAGAGATCTCCAAATTCTCCACATTTAGATTCTGGTTGTTTAAATATATTTCTGATGTCTCATTTAAATGTCAAAAGTTAGGTAAAGTGAATCTGTAGCTATTTGCATCTTGTAATAAACGTTAATTTATCAGCAATGCTAATGTTGCACACTTTCCAGAATGAGTCTGAATATTTTTCCTTTGAAAAGTGCAAATCAAAGATTTGAGAACTTATTTCAAGTACATTCTCCTTCTAACTAGATCTATGCTATTTTTGCTTCTAATTGACTTATCTAAAATCAAAGCTTGTTTTAAAGTGAGGTAGATGGCAAGGTCAAGACCAAGGATGCAAGGGTTTAACAGGTTTTCCATGAATAAAAAATAGCTGTACAGTCTCCAAAGAAGAAAACAAAGAAAAGAGTGTAATCACTTTATTTGAGTCAGCTGCAAGGTCAATAAATGTGTATACTTCCGCACTAAAATACAAGCAGAGGGTGGGTCATGCACATGTCAAGCCATAAGTATACCAATCAAGAACAGCATAAGCTTAGCTGTTTTACATACCCTTAAAGAATGTCAAGCCAGGTACTCAGAAAATCTCAGCTTGCTGGCTGCGGAGTTTGCAGCTAAATAAAGCATGGAGTGGATGCCACCAAGTGGTAGCTGTTAATCACATCCCAATATATTCAGCATGACCACGCTTTAGGTTGCCACTTCAGCTGCAGAAAATATTCCTCGTAAAGCAGTTTGTTGGGAACAGAATTCTACTGCTATAAAAAGGGTAAAACAATACACTAAAGATAAAATTCAACTCCTACTGGTAATGACAGAACTGCCATGGATTTAAATTATACCAGTATCAACCCCATTTTGAAGCCTTATAAAACACTGATAATCATCTCAGTGTAAATCCAAGGTTGCCTGAAAGCCCAGATCTGTATAGACAACAAACATGCAAGAGGTTTCTTGGTTTTTCTGCACCTAGAAGAGACCCTCTGACTATAACTGATTATTTGGGTATATCTACACTGCTAAACGTTACAGGGCCATGAGACAAACCCAAGTATTGCTTAATTATCACTCCTCTACTCTGGGAAGTTCCAAATGGTCCTTTTTTAAACAAAGCACAGGCACAGTGCTGGGAATGATTTACTCCAGGGAACAATCACAGCAGCCGGTTCAAACTGCATCAGGTTTGCTGTGTCCGCCCTGCAATTGACTCTCTCCATTCCCTGTCATCCTTCAATATTATTGCATCAAATTTTGCCCCTCAAATATCTCATAAACCCATCCTAGGACATATATAGCCTCAGTTCCATGCTATAAAAACACTCAGGAGGGCTATTTCATGCCTTTGCATTATTTCAGCCACAGTGGCGCCACAACAGACCCAAAGGAAACATCCAGGCATAGAGTACAGATGCAGCCAGCCTGCTCTACTACCAGTACTGAGCTAGTAATTACAGTGAGGGCATAAGAGAACCCCTACCACTTAGTGTTGAGATCTCTGGGAAGCAGTTGTTTATATGAAATCACAGAATCACCCAGGCTGGAAAAGACCTCTAAGATCATCAAGTTCAACTGTTACCACAGGACTGTCAAGTCCACCACTAAACCCTGTCACTAAGGGCCTCATCTACACTGTTTTTGAACACTTTCAGGGACAGTGATTCCACCACTTCCTTGGGCAGGCTGTTCCAATGCCTGCCTACCCTTTCAGTGAAGAGGTTTTCCCTGCTATGCAGTCTAAACCTCCCCTGGCACAGCTTGAGGCCATTACTTATGAGAAGCAGTTTAGAAATATGCCTTGCCTACAGTCTCGCTCTTGAAGAGTATTACAGATATCCTTCAGGAATCCTGCCACAACTGACAGTATGAGTCTAGCATAGAAGACATGAAGAAACGTCCATCAAAGGTATCGCATCTGGTACGTGTTGCAGATGCCTAGTCCAAACACATGAGCTCCATCCATCACACCACTATTGCAACCTCTCTTCAATTGTAAAGGATCTAGGAGAAATTCCCTACCTGCCGAATGAAGAAACAAAGAATTCCGTATTCTCTGAGCTACTTCTCAGGAAGCAAAATGAATTGACACCAGTTTTGTATTTATTTTAATAAACATGGAACTGAAAAAGAAAAATTCTGTCTTGCTTGCTCCTGTTGACTAGAACTCATTTCAATAATAAAATATGTCTGGAAAATAACTATTTACTAATTAAAATTATGTACTATGTTAATAATACAAGTGTCTATTTAATTAATGTGCATATTATCACAGTTATCTGAAAGCAAAAGGCAGATTAGATTGCTTCTGGCACTAGCCTGAGGGGAATGGCAAGACAGCCTGGCTTTACTGCCTACCTTCATCAATCAGAGCCCTGGAAAGCCAAGTGAGCTGCTTCACTGGTACTGCCACTGACGAAGTGAGGGATGGTGCTGAAGAATGAAGAGCAGGCCCACTCTCCAAAGCTGCCTTTCCTCACTTTACTCATTTATACACTAATTTCAAATAAATCTTTTGCTTCTTACTAAAGATTCCCATGGAGAGATGCAATAATAGTCTCCTTCCAAGTGTCCCCTCTGCCCTGTCTTTCCAGCAACACAAGTAGATTGGCATGGTTTCTTCAATAATGTTCATAATGTGCCTAGATGGCTCAGAACCTTGAGCAGGCTTTGGTAAAGCACTTTGACAGCCTAGTCTAGGATTTCTACAGTGCTACCAATAATAACTGGATGACCATTTACTGACACTAATGAATAAGAACATTCAGAACCGTCTAGACTGCAAATCCAGGAAACAGATGTTTTCGAAAGCCTTCCCTGGCATATGAATCAGTACTCACTACACGTAACTGAGATCATGGTCTGCATCACAAGTGTGATTGCCTTCAACAGAGTATTAAACATCATAAAACAGTGTCAACACAGAACATCTTCATCTGTCAATGTATGAGCTGTACGTCTTAATGATAAATCAGAAATAACGTGGATTAGGTAGACTGGGGAAGCAATTCAAGGAGTAGGGTCCTACTACGTAAATGAGAATCTGGGAAAAACAAGTCTGAAAGTGCATGGTATAGAAAAGTGGCAGCAATACTAAGACAAAAACCTTCTGATACATCACTGAAAACAGAAGACATCAAAAATAACTTGTATAGCAGCATGTTCCAGACATAATTTGCATTTTACCTTTGAACTCGATTTGCATAAGTACAAACACAGAAGTATAAATACTTACGCAAAGGTAAGCAAGGAAGCAAACAGAAGAACTTCTAGTTCATAAAAAACAAAACACCACAAAGCCTGCATGCCTGTACTGAACAAGATCAAAGATCCCTCTAGCCCCACATCCTACCTCTGACAGTCGCCAAACCTCCTTTAAAGAACTAAGAACACAACAGGCAAATGCATAAATCAAGAGGCTTCTACATGCTAACTGATACTGACAAAATGGATGACAGAAGGTTATCCCAGCCTACGGGTATTAGCCTGAGGAAACAATGTTTTACTGGTTTTCTAATTATGCTGTCAATTTTTTCTCTAATAAACTAAATGATTTTTAATTAAGTATCCAGAACTTGGTATTGGAAACTTCTGTATCAGGGAAGCATGGTTCCCACAAGCTGCCTCTTGTTCTTGAGAAAACACAGAGGTAGAAATAAGAGGTGGTCTAGTGTCTGCATTAAGTAAGCAAACTGCACACCCAAAGTAGTGAAATAGCAGGAAGACAGGAACTGTTGTAGCAGAAGGAAACACTTGAAATTAGTAAATCTCAAAGAACAATCCCCAATCCCCCACTATGAGCAAAACTCATATGCTAAAATAAATGTTGTTTGACATCCAAGGTCTACAGTAATTTTCTTTCCATATATATAATGGGATTTGATAGCATAAGTGGATGTGAAAATGGAAAGTCATGAATTTATTTTTTTTTTAGTTTAAAGATTGTAAAAAATATTCTAAAGTTACAAAACTTACTAGGAGAAAAGAAGTAGTCATATGAACATACAGGCAGCTCATCAATTGCATACAGAGAATCACATAAACTGCAGTGCATGGATGAACCTCTGGACCCATAGGGATCAGTTTGTAACTAATATACCATACAGATTAACATCAGTTAACTTACATGAAAGTGACTGAATATTCTATTGATATTTTACACATATATCCAGGACAAACTCCGTGACAAAATGTGAAATTCCCACCCAGAAAAATGGCTCTACTTTACCAATGGCTAAAGTGTTCCCTAAATATTACAGAAGAAATTCTATCCCACTTCATGTTCTGGAAGTTTCCACAGACTCATGCATATCCTGTTTTTTCTACACAGAAATGACAGGCAATTCTTCACCGCTGCTGAAAACTACTAGAGTTGTATAGTGTTGCTCAATACAAGAGTACAGAGAATTTACTCAAGTTCATTTAAGTCAGGAGGACTCTGTTGCTTATGCTCTGACGGAATATTGGAAAACACTGTTAATTGAATATTTCAGAGCTTTCGTATCTTTAGAATTTGTCATTCATAAGATGTCATCATCTTTACTGTGTTATTCTGGAAACTTACTTAGAGGTAATGAGCAGGAAATTTGGCATTACTTTCAACATCATTCTCCACAATTATTTCTAAATCACAGTACAAAAATATTTTCCCACTCTATGATTTATGCAGCTTGTGCTCTTGTGCACTTTCTGATGACTCAAAATTTCAACAGGCCCTTATGACATTACTTTCAACTTTCTATGTGCAGCTGGAGCTGCTGGACCATACATTCCAGGATTATCTGCAGCATCATATTAAGAACTATTAAGTCCAGTTATGTGCAGAATTAGCATATACAGATTTAGTTTTTGAACGTCTATGCCAAGTCCTGTACTTCAGGACTGAAGCAGATTCAGTTTGCAGCAGCTGAAGATGAGCTGTCATTCCTCTTTTGTGTCTTGCTCCAGTGACAACTACTTTGAAAATAAGGAAAAGTTACTTGTGATCAAAACCAACGCATTTTACCTGCTCAAGTGTCAGTCTGTTTCTCATTAGTTTCTCATTAGTCTCTCATTTCTCAGGTTTCTCATTTGAAGAAAATAACTCTGTACTTCTAACAGTGTTTAGGTAGCACCTCATATACCATTCTGCTGTTTATTAAGAATTTCTGGGTATTCGGGTACTTGTTTTGCTTGAGCTTTCCTAGGTGACCAAATGTAAACATGCTGCAAGTAGCAGCACAGATATTTTCATCTTTCATAGAATCATAGAATAGTCAGGGTTGGAAAGGACCTTAAGATCATCTAGTTCTAACCCCCAGAGCTCTTAACAGTACAGAAATGGTTCACAATTTGTGAGCTAGAGGTCCTGCTGGACTACAGGGTCTTGTAAAGAGACAAGACCGCTGAAAGACACCAGGAGATTCTACAAAGAACATGTCAAGGGCAATGATTTGTAATTTAGCACTTAAGACCAGGATGCTATGTGAGCACAAAAAACAGTGTATGGGGGGAGGGGAGGAAATAAATTTAACAGGGTAAACCTTGCTCTGGTATGTCAATTGTTCACATAAAGTGCTTAGGCTTAACTGGGTCTAAGTAGAGGAATCACGACTAAAATGGAATGGTGTGTCTCAGTGTACAAGCTAAACAATAAGCAGACAGTATGAACTGTAAGATACTGCACCTCAATAACATGCAGTGTGACATGGTAGAGAGACAGGTGATAGAGTACCCACAGCAGTCGTTGTGTGTAATGAGTAAGATTTAAGAGTGGTAAACTCAAGATACTGCTACAGCGTGAGGAATTACAGAATTGCATACTAATAGTAGTGATGTCATTATTCCCAGGTCATTGAACTGATTTATTAGATTATTAATAGTGGTTTGTTTGTTGACTCAGCATTAAAACCTTTCATCTCAGGCCTGCAGTCAAAGTTAAGACCATCAGGTAACAGCTAACCTCTCACCTCTGCATCTTCTGAAGGACATTTTGGCATTAGATGTATTAGTCTGCCAAGCCCTTAAGGGCTGTAAACCTCTGGGGTGAGTTTTACCACTGATTTCATAAACTTTCCCTTCAGAAAAATGGCACTGTTTTGTTTTAGCTTGGTTGGTGCAAAACACTAAATAGACCCTCATTATCTGAACATTAGTTTGTGAATTAAAGTTTCAATTTAAGTAATCTAAATGATCTATTTTTAACAGGGAAAAAAATCAACGAAAAGTTAAAAACCAAACCTTAATTAAATCAGTTTCTCCTCACATGCTCAGGCAAGCGTGTCAGATTTTCTCCTGCATGCTAACACTTGCCTAAGCCCCCAGCTGTCGTGCACTGCTGTATGTTCGAGCGGTTGTGTTGGACACAGCACAGTTCCCCCCTCTCCTCCTTTAACAGCCTTTTCTGAGTTTGTCTTGCACACCACCCGGTGGGTCTTTGCCAGCAGCCTTTCTTCAGTGCCACCGCTGAGGAGGATGTCACACGGCCCCTAAGCAACATCCCCAATACATTGCCTTTACAGAGAAGGGATTGGGGGTTTTGTTTGGGCTCTTTTTTTTTTTTTTCCCCGTTTTTTTAAAAGACCTTTCCTGGTGCTCGCAGAGATTTTTCCCCATGGCTGCCCAGCCTCAGCCGCTCACCCTGGCAGATTGGTGGGCTGCTTCCCCTGGTACTGCTTCTCACTTGCCAAGCCTGGAAAGAATATTTACCAAAAAACGAGATTTATGGATTCAATATTACTACTTTTTAAATCAGACAGACTTCAGCCTTCCCGCTGTCCGCTCCTGTGCCGGTCCAGGCCCCGAGCTACACTTCGGGGGGCAGCCAACTCACAAATGAGAAACCTCGGTTCAACCCCGGCCGCCCTCCGACCGCCGGGAGGGACGGGGCGTCGGCAGCCGAGAGCCGGCAGCCGAGAGCCGGTCCCCGAGCCCCGGTCCCCGAGCCCCGCCCGAAGCCTCACCCCCGCGCCCCGCAGGCCGCACTGCCCCGTGCCAGAGGCGGAGCCGGAGGGCGTAGAGGGAGGGCGTGCGGCGGTTCGTGTCCATGGAAACCGAGCGCACACGGAGCACCGCCCTCCTCCTCCTCTCCGGGCCGTTGCCGCCGCCATCATGATGCTGCTGGGCCGCGGGATGGACGCCAGGTAACGGGGCGGCGAGGAGCGGAGGAGGCCCGGGATGTCGCCTGTTGCGGGTCTCTGCCGGTGTTCCGGAGGACTGCTATGTTGGCTCGCGTGGCGGCGGCCGGCTGCGCCGCTTGGCCTTCTCGAGCAGGGGAGGAGGCCCGGGCGCAGACAGGGTACCTGGGGCGCTGCGGGGGCTGGGAGCAATGCGGGCTCGGGCTCCCTTAGTGCAGCCGCCTCCCCGGCTGGAGGAACCCCCTCTGTTCTCCTCAGGGGAAGGCCGCAAAACTTTTCTGGGCTTAGTGTGCTCTGCGGAGATACAGGTTTAATCGGGCCTCGCTGATAATGTTGTGGCTGCCTCTAAGCAGTCAAAAATAATAAGGGGGAGGGAAAAAAAAGCCATTTTCACACCCTCGCCTAAGGAAATTTAGGGTTTCATGTCCCAAATAAGTATTATTTGCATGGGAGTAGTGTGAGATCAAAATTGCAAAGTGGGTGAGAAAACGTGTTTAAGGCTTCCCCCTGGGAGCGGAACATTTCCTGACGTGAAGAGCTTGCAGAAAAGTAGGAAAGTTGTATCTTTTACTGAAGATTTTATGAGACAGTATTAACTTTGAAATGCAACTTTATTAGTACGTAATGAGACGCTTACATTCCCACACACTGTGTGAAACCTTTCCTGTTCAAAGCATTCTGTGCTCAAGCATTCCCTGGAGGACTGAACAATTTGTATTTTTGGTTTTTTTGACCAAAATCTCTTTTGAACAGTCCTCGACACGGCTTGCCACGAAGTAAAACAACCAGGGTTTGCCCATAGCAGAACTTGGGCATGAAGGATTTTTTTCTCAAGAGTTCCTGAAGAAAGGTGTTCATTTGAATTGACAGCATTGTTGCTTTGTCTTAAAAGTATTAAAATTTGGGGGTTTTTTTTCTGTTACTAAGTCAATATTTAAATGTTGGCCAGCATTTGGAGCTGGGATAGCATAAGGGTGTGAAAGTTTTCGTTTCTATCCCTCACCAAGACAGTGGTAGAAGTGAATTCTGTTGCTGAGAATTCCAGCACTTGACATGAATTGCCTCATGTAGACCACAGAAGCTTCTGAGGACCCAGTATCTGGAAGTTGCCAATGGCTGAATTATCTGTTGACTAAATTGTTGACTCAGTCAGACCAACAACTGGCATGAACTCACTGACAGTGATTTGGCTTAATAGTATCACTGAAGCATAACTAGGACAAAACCATCAAGTGATTCAGGAATAGGAAAGCAAAATACCAAGTGAAATATGTGAATTAAAAACTCAGAGTTACTTACGCAGATCATTAATAATCATAGAATGGTTTGGGTGAGAAGGGACCTTAAAAATCATCTAGTTCCAACCCCCCTGCCATGGGCAGGGACACTTTCCACTAGATCAAAAGCCCCATCCAACCTGAATCAGTCAGGCACTTGAAATACACAGGCATTTGGTTCAGATAAGAGATGAATGTTCTGTCTGTGTTTTTAGAGTTTTCACCTCTGTACTTGTTTCGGTTCAGTTTTCTTCTGTAATTCTTGGGTATATTTACCTGTTGTAGTGCTGACTGGGAGTAGTTTGGTACCCGTTCACAATCTAAAGAACATTTAATCCCTTTACATATTTGCCCTCCACTGCCTGATTTCTCCAACCATTGACTTGTCTGTTTACATTGCAGACTCTTGAAGAAAGCTGTGTGGCCCACACTCCTTTGAGACCTGAAGGTCTCTCTTACCACTATGTTAGTAATTAATACCAGCAGTAATAGTGAACTTCTGATTAAACACAGGAGGAAAACTTCTAAGCTGGTATTCGTAATTAGTTTTCCTCCTTTGGATCTTTAAGTATAAATCTTGTGCTTTTTTGTTTGTTATTCATTCATAATACACGTATTACATCAGACTGTTACAACCTTATCTTTTTAAGAGCAGATTTGTTTTACATTGAAATGAGATATCCAAATCATCTATAAATTACTAATAGTATAATTATATAGCTTTTCTTCTGTATGTGTTGTAAACATTTGTCCCATTCTTATTTCTCACTTATTTTTCTTTGGTATCCAGGGACAATCAGACTAGACAAATACAAGATGCTGTTTCAAATGTGGAAAAACATTTTGGTGAATTGTGCCAAATATTTGCTGGATATGTACGTAAAACTGCCAGACTACGAGACAAAGCAGATCTTCTAGTAAATGAAGTATATGCATATGCAGCCACAGAGACACCAAACTTAAAAGTTGGACTGAAAAACTTTGCAGATGAATTTTCCAGACTTCAGGACTATCGCCAGGCAGAGGTACAAAATTAAAGCTATACATGTTGTGTTTGCCATCTGAACTTTTCAGTTACTTATCTGTGAAAATATATACTCTGGTACCACAAAAGTAATGTAGGGGAAGACACTTCAAAATGTATTAATGACAGAGCAGGACAGGCTGCCAAAGCATTCATCATTTACTCTGCTAATAACTTTAGTGAAAACTGCCTGTGATTAGTCCTACTGAAGTCAGTCAACCTATCTGTATGAGCAGTCGTACATATAAGACAAAGTCTTTTATTTGTCTTAGGCTTTGGATTGTGATTTATGGTTAATAAAGTGTTCTTTTAGTTTTGTGACTTGAATTGTCCAGCAGCAGCTGAGGTAAAATCAGTCATTTTCCTTTTGCCAAGTCTGTTATCAGAAGCAGTATGGAAGAAAATGCTACCTGGAATCCATCACTGGGAACTGACAGCCTCTCTGAGGTGCTGTTGGGGACCACTGTAGATTTCATAAGCCTGTAGTTCAACACTAGAAATACAAACTTGATTTGGACCACATGTGACAACATAGTCATGTTTCTGCTCAGTAAGTATGAGTGTAACAAAAGGTGTTTATGCCGTTTAACACATCTATATGCAGGGCCACTCAAACTGTAATTTATGATCCAGAATTCCAAAGATTTAGGAAAAAATAAATTCATATGTACACAAACTGGGTTTTAAAGTACGTATCTATTCTTTCAGGAAGGCACAGAAAATTCCTAGTTACAGTTTTGAAAAGAAGCATTAGAATTAAAAAAAAAAAAAAACCAAAACCCCAACCTTGAAGTTGTTGACATTCTTGATGTTTTCATACAGGACTGTTTTATTTTTAAGGAAGCATAGCAAGTCTTTCTGTATAAACAAAGTAGAAAAAGAAAACCTTTAAAAACAAGTTTAGTAGACTGGATACCTCAAAAATTAAGAGGTTGTTTTGAAAAACAAGAAAAACCCACAGATCTTTAACAGTGTATTTAGGGGCAGATTTTTAAGAAGTAAGAAGAAATCCAAGGCTGTGGGTAGTGGGATTTTAATTTTCCATAAGCGCTTATGCATCTGGCTCCAGCTAAGCCACACGTAGGTCCTTATACTTCAATTGATGCAATAGCAATTTATCACTCTGTTAATGGATTAAATTTATATTATGTCCAAAAGTGTATGTGAAGTCAGACTGCATGACCTTGTGTCCACTTTCACTTTTAAACAACGAATCTGTAATTTCACGGTGCCTATGTAACAACTTGAGTTTTGCTGTTTTCAATTTAAGTGTGTTTTTAAAAACATCTGGCCTGTATCCTCCTGCCTTGCCTGTCCCCAAGCCCCTTTTTGAAGGAAAAAAGGCAGAAGCAGCAAAAGAAAAGAGAAGCTTTTATTTAAATCAGGTTCTCCTTTGCTTGTGAAAACTAAATGACCTCAGCTTTATTTCTTTTGGGCATCAAGTTAATAACCAGTTTTCATATACACTGGCAAGAGAATATTAGCTTATAAGGGTTACTGATTTCTGGTCTTCAGCAGCAGTGCTAGATGTATAAATGCTGAAGTGTGAGGTACTTGCACAACATGTGGAAAGATAAGTAAGCAAGATGGGAGGTTGTTTGGTATATCTGTATCACTTGCTTCATTTAGAACCTTACTGCCCTATTCTATTCTGTTGGCAATTTAAGCAAAATTAAGAGTTTAACAGGTAGAGAGTAGTAAAGGAGAATTGTTTGCTCAGTCGGCAGATTTTGGCTGACTAGCGACTGCCACTTTAAGAGGGGAGTGTAATGTCTGTCAGTCTCTGGTAGAAGGATGCACCTTGTCCTAATTTGGATGTAATAGCAAGGGCCAGATGGTGCAAAGTCATCAGCAGCTTATGCTGGGGCCATTTGGGCAGTGTATTCAATTTTGACAAGCAGGCAGGTCTTATCCTATTGCCTGTCTGGCCATATGTAGCTGTTTTTCTAACTAGGAGAACTGAAACAAAAATTCAGATGCACTCATCTGTGAGAGCATTCATGCATTTTACACAACCTGTTGTTGGTATTTTTATGATTTTCAATATCTACGATGCTGTTTTCATTATATTTAAGAACGGAAGTGTTGCATTTCATACAGTATGATTGATAGTTTATGGACTAAGCCATCTTTCCTATCAACAAGTGTAGAGCAAACACACTGATAATTAACTTTAGATGGAAAGCTACAGATCTTCAAGATGCAGTGTTTGATGTATTTAGTGCTGCTCAGTTATTAGAATCTCCATGTTCCATTTATCCTGATGTACTGCCAATGAAGAAAAAGAAATTCCACTAGAAATCAGCTTGAGCTCCTCAAAACACAAATGATTTACTGGTTAATAAATTTGATGATTTTGATTTTGGTTGTTTGCAATATTTTTAAAACCTTCACCTCACTCTACTTTAAGCATAAATGGACTAAATTCCCAATAAGATGAATCATTAGTAAAACCATGTCCTGTATCCACACACCATAGATGTGGATTATTTTAGTGACCTTGTGATTTCTTTTGTAGGTTGACAGGCTTGAAGCCAAGGTTGTTGAACCTCTGAAAAGTTATGGCACCATAGTGAAGCTTAAAAGGGTAGGTTAAATGTCTGTTTTCTCACAAGGTACATTTTGGTGTTCTGGACACTCGGTTGCAGACTTCTACTGTATCATAATATATATAAATCAAAAGGTAAAATGAGCATTATTTGATGGTATTTTACGTACAAAAATCTGTGTGTTCATCATGGTTAATTTGAGTACATCGTGGCATCACATCTCAAACTAGCATTTTTGATGGTTTTGTTCTTGTATCTTTTTAATACTGTGAAGAACAGAGTAGGGTGTTTGGAACTCACTGCACAGCTAACTCCATTGTTAGAGAAACAGTTAGGAAGGAAATGTATCCTGCACTTGAGGGCTACTGTGTGTGGTAGTCCTTAGCAGAGTTGTAGCCTACAGAGCCTGTATCCTAGAATTTGGTATCAATAGTCACTGTGAAACCAGTTTGTGAGACCTAGAACTGACTGAGTATTCTATAGGATATAAATGTTGGGATTGGAAGACAAGTTTAATGTGTTTATGGCAACACTGCTGAGGAGACACAGAGCACTACTGCAGTGCTTGGGTCTTTCACAGCATTGAAGACACTGTCTTGCGATGCATCACTACTGATAGCCAGTAAATGTCAAGGACAGAGGCAACTGAAGCCAGGTCATCCATTGTAACAGTGAATGGCATTTCCTGTTGTCTTTGCCTGTCACAATGCCAGAAATAAATGCCAGCATTACTTAAAGTTTATCTTAGCTAGTGATTACAAGAGCATTCTTAAACTGTAGGTGGGATTAACTATTTTATCAGCATACATTTGAACTAAGAGAGACTTCACTAAAGATGTAGGCCATTAAATTGTTTTATTCCCTACCCCCAGTTATTCAGCAGTTTCCATAAACCTAAACTAAAACTTCATCTGTCTGGTCTTCAGTTATCATCTGTAACCACTGGACTATTTTTAGTGAAAAAGGAAGTTTTTGTCACTGATGTAAAGCTAGCACAGGGTACTAGCTGCAGGACTGCTTTACCTGTAATTACATGAGCTGATTAAATAAAGCCAGGCAGACTATGTCATTATAGCACATAATAAAAAGGGGATGTGCTCACTGATACATGTTGGATCTGCTCCAGGGTGTCTACAAACTATTTCTGTGCTCTGTCTAAAAGGAACTGTTGCTGCTTCTGTTGTGTAAGACAGGAATGTCCTGGGATATCAAATGCATTAAAGAGGCCCAGGTTAATCAGAATAGTGTTGGCCTTTAACTGCCATCACAATAAAATTGTTTCATTCACATGTCCAGATTTACTATGCTAAGTTGCTATTTGGCAGCTTCAGTGGAAACTAGTATAATATTCTTGTCCTGTAATGCAACTTAAATGTAGGATTCTAGGATTTGTTTCACTGTTCTGTGTATCATTCTTCACTTTTCTGCTTTTGGGCAACTCTGTTCCTGGATCCTTTTCTTCATGTAAAAACAGGACATCATAAAACCAAGGTGATCCACCTGCAGGAGAAAGGATTGGTTTGCTTTAATAACTTCAGTGACTAAAGCAGGTAACAATACAGTGATGAGGATTTGCCAGCTCTTTGTCTGGTGGATGGACTGTAGCTGTACTTCTATATGGTTTGAAATGAGATGGGTGACCAGAGTTCTTATGTGTGACTTAAATTCATAGTTCAAAGCCAGAGGGGCTATGAATAATTTTGTATTCTCTGTAGTTGGCTCACTGGCTATTCCATCCCATTTCTCCTTGGTTATAATTAAAGTATATTTTCAAAAAATGCATCAAATCTTTGTCTGATGAAGATACTGAAGAGGAATATAGGAGAGTTTGTAGTGTAGTTTCAGTTAGTGGTTAGTTGATGTTTGTGGTGGTGTTTTAAATTAAGGAGTTCACCCAATCTTTAATCTCAGTGGAACATATAACAAGAACCAAACAGCTCTGTGATGGTCTGTTTTTTTCTGGATGAAGGTATTTAGATGCTAGTGAAAACAATTATTCATTCTTTTCAGTTAGCTAATAATTCAGGCCTTCTCATAATGGCATTTTCCCCAGCTTCTGAATATTTTGTTCTGGGTATTTTTCTGCATGTTGATTTTTCAGCATCCCAGACAAAACACATATGTAACTGTGCCCTACCTTTGTACATCCAAAACTTGTATATAACTCCACCACTATAGCCACAGTAGTACCAAATCTTTCTCAGGCTTTGGCTAGCAAAGAAGTATGTTTGATGAAGGCTGTTGCTACAGAGAACAGAGGTAGAGAAGGGAACAGTGCTGGCCCTGTAGGTACTTCCAAAGTCACTATGTGCTAGAAAGAAAATGCTGAATTTGATAATGGTAACTGTAGAACTCTAGTGGTTTCCTTAGCATTCTCAGCAGTACACTGCATGGAAGTCAGAACTTTCAGCCACAACTTTAAATCTGATTGGCTGGGAAGTCAGTACTGTTAGCAGGGCCATCATTAAATAACACTAAACATGCAGCAGTAATCAATAAATACAAACCTGTTTTGTTCAGTGGTAAAAATAAAGGTCTTCCTCTTCCCTACCTTTAATATAAATTTTAAAATGTAATGCTATTTTTTTTTTTTCTATTACTGCTGTTCTTGCACAGTTTTCATAAAGGAGAAAGGAAAGCCCTCTCTAACAGTCTTTCAGAGGGCCTTAAAGGTGGTGTAAACTCCCTTTTGAAAGAACAGCAGCAAAATTAGTTTTAAAGGGCTAAAGATGAAGTTGCTTTTATTATAAGAAACTATCTCTGTGTCCCTAAAGATGAAGTAAAATGACAGTCATACACACAAGGATATGCAAACAGACAGTAAGGGTAGAAACAATGAAGAAGCTGCATGTTTTGACACTGACCTCATGTACAGACTCACTATTGAAAAAACACAGCATGCGGAAACTTGGCATGTTTGTGCTTGTCACTGAATAGTGATCTGGACGACAGGTCACAGGATCACAAAACTTTTAAGAGATGCATTCTTGGTTGTGTGTCTTTACATGTGAAGGAGACCTACAACTATGTTAAAATCCTGAAATCCAAGGAAGGAGCACAAACAACTTCCCAAGATGATAGTTTTTAACATCTTTAATCCACTCTGTTCTGGCCTTTTTAGAAGAAATGATGGTTTGAAATGCATGCCCCACTCCTGCCTCAGATTTTGGGAGACTTGATTCCCTTTGATTGTATTTCCACTTGTTCTAAGGCATCGTTCCTTTAAATTAGAGCCATCAAAATTAATACTATTTCCCATACCAAGGTCAATGGAGTGATAGACATCTGACTGGCAATTTTATATTCCATGTATGCCAAACTACTTGCAAAACACAGTTTTATAGCATAAACAAGAATTTGAGAGTGGTATGTAACCATTCTTAAACTGTCACAGGTCTTCCAGAAGTACATCCTCCTTTAGAAATGAGAAGCAAGTATTTAACAACAATTTCTGCCTTTTCTAGATCAGCAAGTTTCCTCTTTTCTAGCTACATCATTACTAGGATGTATTTTGTTCCAAGTGTATTTAGGCACTTTACTAACTGCATATATAAATATGCAGTTTAACCCTTTAACCCATGGATTTTCTATGGCACCTTAAGCTCTGTGTGACAGTTTTGTGTTCTTAATAACTTCTGACTGGTATTGACTGCTGCCTGTTTTGGTTTTTTTCTTACTGATATATTAAATGCCACTTTTTATTTCTAAGTGGCATCTTTATTCCATTGCTAAGTCTGCAATGGGCCTGTCTTTGTGCTTTGAGGATCTCAGCTTTTGACCATCTACTGTGCTCTTCACAAAAAGCTAAATTTTTTTTTTTCTTTTTCCCCCCCACATTTTAAATTATAGTGTGTGCTACAGAGACTTGTGCAAGGTGCTAAACGCTCTTGATCTCTACTTTCTTCTCTTTTAGGGGATCATTTAATAGAATAAAGATCAGTAAAATCTGGTTTTATTTAAAGCAAAAGTTTCATTTATGTTTTCTAAGCAATGTATGTGTGAAGAAAAGTGCATTTTTGTATTATCCTAGATCTATTTCTAACACGTCTAAACCATTTTATTTCCAGAATGATCTTAAAGCAACTTTAACAGCAAAGAACCGAGAAGCCAAGCAATTGTCTCAACTGGAAAAAACACGTCAGCGGAATCCATCAGATCGACACATTATTGTATCCTCTGTTTCTAATGGTTATAAGAAATATTTTTTAAAATTCTCAGGAATTAAACTAATATGTTTAGAAAGTAATATGAGAAGAACACTCTTTAGAGGGACTGCTTCCTATACTGATGTTCAATCTTTCCTTAAACCTTATGATGTTATTGTAAGTTACAGCTTACAAGAGCTGCTTTGTTAGTCCCTTTTTTGATTAAAAAGAAACTATAAAGCATTTGATATGTTTATGCAGGAGAGGTAGGCATAGATCACATCTGGGGATTTGGAGGCTTTTGAAAGTAAGTGTAATCAGGCAACTCCTTTTTTACTTATGTGGGGTTTTTTATTTTTTTCCTTCTCACTTTGGTAGTTGTTGTGCTTCCTTGTACCTAGATGATGCTCTAGATGGGATCTGACTTTCCTCCAACTGAGATGAAGCATGAAAAGTTGTTATCCTGTTAGTAGAATACTCAACCAGACTACTCTTCCTTTCGAAAGGCCAGTGACCTTCCCCAGTATGCTGTTAGTTATCAGAGAGGGGAAAATAAAGCATCCCCAGAATTTCCATTAAAATCTCACTGAAGTTTCAAATTCTGAAGCAGTAAGAATCTAAGAATGACAAAATAAAGGGGATGAAGGCAGTCCCACTTCAGTCCCTGGATGAATTATGGTACAGCATTTAAGTTCATAATAATGTGCTGTTTATTTTTTATTACACTCTAGTATTGGAGTCAGGAGTGAGGCAGTCTTGGTCTTCATTGGATTTCATCAGCTTTATTTCAGAAATTAGGATCTTTCTAGTGTTTGGAGCATGGGACTGCGGGAACAGCAGAAATGACTATCATGGTCAAATGCCACCCAGGGGAATTACATTTTATTTTTGTCTCTGCCAAAGAATTCCCATTTAATATTAATTAAAGCAGTTAAACTAAGTGATTACTAATTAGAATTCCTCACGTAATAAAGACACATGGATGTCAGCCATAGGGTTAGAACCTGAGCTGCAATGCAGAGTTCTCTTCCATCGGAAGTAAATGCTATTCTACCCAAAGGGAGACTGGGCACATTTTTCTCCCTCTTGTGCTAATTCCAAGTTGATTTCATGGGTACGTGGCTGGCACCTAGCTTCTTTTTAATTTTCTCTTTGCTAAGCTACTCCCAAATATCCTCCTGTGGCTGAGCTTCTTGTAACACCTGTGTTTTCTGTACTTAAGACTCTGCCTGAAGAGTTACTAAATCTCAGTACAGTCTGGTTTTGTGTATGGCCAAAGGCATCTAACACTGTATACCTGCATTTTAAAGTGATCAACACAAAATGCATAAAAAGTACTGGGAGCGGGAATATGTTCATTTGATCTTGAATACGTATGCAGGTCCGCTTTTACATTTGAGAGAGGCTTCACCATGTTCATTAGCACAGCTCTAGGGGTGGTTCTCTTATTCTTAAGCTACTATGATGTTTCAACAGGTAACAATTTTGGCCAGAGATAACAAAGGCTGTGTACTCACTCCCAGATTTCATGTCTATCTTATAAAACATGGGGGTGGTACAGCTTTGAATCACAATTACTTTTTATCCTGAAATTGTCCACCAAGGTTGTCTGGTTATTTTTATTATTTTATTATTATTATCAGTATTTAAATAAATAAATAACCAAACCCTCAGTCCAAGACAAACAGCTGTCCTGAAATATTTTGGCCTAGATACTTGAATTCTAGCAAAGCTGGATCAAACTATATGTAATGTTTTACAGCAGGAAGCTTCAGACAACATCATAATAGCACCCTCCACATACACGGAAGTTTTGAAATATCCAAGGTAGATACTTCACAATGTGAAAACAGATACTTCTATGAATATTGTTTTGCCACTGTTTTCCTTTACTAGCATTTCCAGTCACAGGTGAGTGCTCCAGAAGAGAAAATACCAAACTGCTGTTGTGCAAACTATGCAGCTTGTGCAAGTTTAGACACTTCACTCTACAACAAACAAAATTCCTTTCCCAAAGCATCTGTGCACAAAATCTGGCCAGTCTGTTTAAGATGGATTGAGAAGATACATTTATTTATCCTAGAAATAACATGCTGTATTTGCATATGTAAGGGCTGCTTATTTATAACAGCTGCCTTCATTTACAGAAAGTGACTGATAGTAATAATTGAGAATTCACAAAATGTCTTTCCTTACTCTGCTTCTGTACTGTGTTGGGCAAAATTAAGAAAGGGAGATGAACATGTGACCTTACGTATTACGGAAGATGATTATCAAGTTTGTTTGCCTGGTAATGGCAGAATTGTGCCTATGACTTTAAGCCATTTTTGTAAGATTGTTTCAAATTGATAATCGTGTAATATAAGGTTAACAGATTTTAATCAGAGAAAAAGAATACACAGAGCACGCTTTATGCCTTAGGTTTCCATATAGCTGTAACACTAAAAACTAGATCTGGGAAGAATCCTACATCTTGATAGTAGGATTCAATTACTTGATCCATATACTAGTCCCAAATCTCAGGACAAAATATATGATGATGATACTCGGTGACAGAGGCTGTAAGTAAATATTGTCTTCACTAGTTTTGTTTGACCAGTAATGTATGGAAAATAAGTTTAGACCCAAATTTTACAGTCTTCAAGCTCTTACATTGTTACTTTGTAATAGTACAAATAGTACACAGTTCTCAGACTTTACTTAACCAGAATAGCTTCAATACCCTTATTTAAATGGTAACATGCATTTCTATACAGTTTGTAGTTATATCTAATTAAAATACATATCTAAAATGCTTTTTGAAGTAGCAAAATAAAAACTGTGTATTTATGCATCAGGGACTGACTGCTGTGTCCACTTCCCAGTGCCCTACTGCAGTTGTTTTTTATAAAGTATGTTAGTAATATAAAAATACAAAATACCTGAAATGCTTTTAGATCTAAAAATATTAACTCTAGTCTGTTGATTGAAATACTTACATGAAAAGTGCCTTAGTTCCAGCTGCTGCTCTATTGTATGTTAAAATAATTTATAAAAACTTGGGAAGATGAGGCTCAGCACATAGAAAAGATTCATCCTAGACCCAGCAGGCTGGTCTGCACTTGAAAATAAAGGGCGATCTTTCCTGCTCGTCCACCACTCTGGCCTGTGCACTCCTGCCCTCTCCTTACTCCTTTTTTTTTAAAAAAAACCAAAAAACTCAGTTTTCCTGAAGGGTAAACCCTTGTGCTGGGTTTATTCCCTGAACTCAGTAGCTGTCAGCAGCAGAGTGTCAGGGCTGGCTCGGTGGAATTAGCAGATAACTACTGGCAGAACACAGATTAGGACAGTGGGACTTTTCCTGACTGGCTGCAGCTAGTCATTTTTCACTTTTCAGATCAAAGTCACAATGGGGTAGAAGGCACCTTTATTTGTTTATTAGGATACAAACAAATTTAAAAATACACTAACTTAGATGTGTAGTATTTTGAAAACCCAGACTTAAAATGTTTTCATGGAAATTAGAGCCAATATCTTTGTATCAAACACAGGACTAATTTCACCTTTATGTTACCTTTACCAGGCTGAAAGTGAATTGCAGAGAGCTTCACTGGATGCTACTCGAACAACTCAGCAATTAAAGGAAACCATCGATAACTTTGAGAAACAGAAAATAAGGGACATAAAAGTACGTGTGCTCACATTTCAGTGTGACATCACATTTCATCTTGCATAATATAATTACTCTTTGGCAAGATTAACAACATTTACTATTAACTTAAGCCTACATAAATGAAAACCTTGTGGCATTCATGAATATTTAATAATCCAAATATTTTGAAGTTTTCAATTTAAAAAATCAATTCATTATCCTTACAGTTTACTGAATTCAGAATTTTGCTGTATCTAATTGTTTAGTGCCTGCACCTTCCAACATCTGCTGTGTTCTACTTTACTGGTAGCTGCACTTGTCAGTGGAATGATGTACGTGGATTAATATCAGCAAAATTATCAGAAACAGTGACAAGTAAATAATATATCTGTCCATGCTAAGATTTGTGGGGGTTACTCCAGTTAAAAATTTTGCTGATGCCAAAAGTGCAAAATGTGTAGTAACTGCAAGTAATCAAAACCTTCAGTTCTCTCTTAATGTCAAACATTGTGTCATAAATCCCAAAGATTATAGTGACTGAAAACCATTTGCATTATGTGATCTCAGATTTAATTATAAAATTGTTGATGTGAGATACTTTTTAGTTGGAGGGGAGACAGACTAAATATGGAAGAATGGACGGTTGAAAAAAAACAGCCAAACCAATGATGTAACTTGATGTTACAGCAGTATGAAAAAGATTGTGTGAGATCTGAAGATATCATCAAGTAGCGTTTTTACATATAAAGTATATTTTGTTATATAAAATGTCATTATCTGTAAATTATATATATAATTTTATATATGTTTA